>VZTB01015680.1:113049-126610 GCA_013397245.1 Thryothorus ludovicianus
CAAGAGCACAACTGAAGCAAAATGCCTCTAAAACAACGAGCCTACAGGACATCTCAAGAAACCAAGGACATACCACACCTGAGAAAAGGTAGAGCAATCCCTCCATGACATTTTTCAATACGCAATGTGGTCACCATAACCTAATGGGAGTCGACCAGAGTGACACCCCTAGACTTCCAGCATGCAACCATCTTCATAAGGGCTCCTGCGAGGACAGAAGCCCCAGCTCTGCCGCTGGGCAAAGCTGCTGCGCTCCTTCTCTTCTGCGTCGTCCGAGGGAGCGGCAGCGGTGTCTGCAACGCCTTGAGCCCCCACCCCAGAGCTGATTTCCTAATAAGGCCGTATAGAAAGGAGCTCGTCTCCTGGTCCTTTTTATTTCAGGTGCCAACTTTCTAAGTTTCATTCAGCTGTGCCAACAGCTACAGCAAGGTTCAGGATCCCTAAAGGAATCGTTGGGTGGTGAGGAGCTGCTTGCCGGTGCAGATGTGTGCCCAGCTGCTCCCAGTTAATGGGATGCATCCTAACTGGTCCCAGTTAATGGGATACATCCTGGTGGCTGTGGCAGCCTTCGAGCAGCTCTAGCCACAGAGCAGAGTGGAAGCAGAGCACTCAGACAAAGCCCCTGCAGAGAAGGCACAGTCATGTCCTCACTCTGCAGAGCAGGGTCCACAGGATGTATTGTCCAATATAAATAAACACCTTGGAGGGGGTGCAGAAAAAAGGCACCATGGTCCATTTGTATTCAACAGCAAATGCCATTTAATTCTCATTTTAAACTGAGCATGACTCCCACCACCTAGCCCTCTCACCCCCACCTCCCATGCCCCACAGGGACAATGCTGGAGCAGTTGCTGGAATCACTACGTTTAACTGAGACAAATCTACAGCTTTTCATCTTGAGTCTGAAACTTTGTAGGGAAAAGAACTGATGACAGTAAGATCTGTGAAATTATGGTTAAACAGGCTGAAGTGGATCTTAAAGGCAAAAGGTCAATGTGAGTGATCTTTAGTATTTTCTTTCAAAACAGTGTTCCATGTGGGTTTCAGGGAAGGGTAATGTTATTCAGAAACTTGAAAATGCTGTGTGTAAGATGTGCCATCAAGTGCAATACCTAGAATGTCGAAAAACTCCATCAGACCACAGACTAGACAACCAATAAAACAGAAACATTAGTAAGAAAAGTGAGGATTCTGCTGCTTGGGAAACAAAAAAAAAAAACCCAAATGAGAAGGAAGATATTTCCAAAGAAACTATATTTTTAATGCAATATCCCATTTTATGATTCTCCGCTGTTTAGTTTATAAACAGAAATCAGTTCCATCTATTTTTTTTTATATAAACACCACCTCTTAAAATAAAAAGGAAGCTTCAGTGAGAACACTGCTATGGCAGCATCAGTCAAAGAATGGAGTAATGAAGATGATGCAAATACTTCAGACCAAGACTCAAAGTTTCCCCCCAGCTCTGAAGTGTTCAGTTTCCTGGGAGTCAGTGTGGGCAATCTGGCAGGCATGCTTATGAATATATTAACTGGCAAGAACCATCCTCCCCCTCCAGTTAATATATATCAGGAGGAAAACATGTAGAGAGGCTCAAATAGCTAAATATCTCAGGCTAAAAATATCAAGAACTCCCTCAGCTGGAAGTTGTTAGCAAGAGCTCTGATAAAAATAAGGAACCAGGACAGCATAAATTCTTTCCCTTCCCTGCAGAAAATAAACTACATTTGGGAGGAAAGTATTCAAAACATAATAAAAGAGGTGACTCACCCCTTTCAACATGCAGCACACAATGCATGGAAGGAGAAGATGGGGGAACAGAGGGATGCAAACCCGGTGGAGGAGACCTGCTGGGAGAGCAGCAATTGCCAGCTCCAGCTCAGCTCCCAGAGGGGTCCCCATAACAGCTCTGCCACACACACCCCCCTGCCCTGAGGGACCCTCGTGCCTCCTGAAGGGTCCCAGAGACAGCAAATGACCACACTGAGTAAATGGCTGCTCCTGGAACCTTCTCCTGAAGTCACTGGGATGCTCCTCCAGAAGGCTCCTAACACCTGCAGCAGGACCTCCAAGGCTATGGATATTTTAATTTCACCTCTTAACCAACAATATTTCCAGACATGGGGCTGCATTCTTTATTTCTTACTTATTTCTCAAACTTACCTTGATGCAGTCCAATGAGAAAATTCAGAACTAGGAGAGCCAGCTTTGCTTTGGTTTGCAAGCAGACACATGCACATCACCAAGCTCTTTCATTTTGGGGCAGGCAGGGTATCAAAAAGCAAGCCCAAACCACCTACATTTAACAGTCTTCCAAACTCAGAAGAAAAAAGAATCAGAGTAGGATGGGCTTGTCTCAGCTGCAGAGGAAACAGCAAACATGGTGTCTTAGGACTATGAAAATAATTTACAATGGCATCCCATTCCTTCATTGTGGATGGAGCATCCTGCATAAAGAGAAATTATCTGGCTAAAGCACATCACAAGTCTCACAATTTCATAATCACATAATTGACATTTGTACATCACATTGGATCACACACCAGACACTCTAAAGGGTTTGGACCTTTCAGAGTCATCTCCTGTGCCTCCTTCCCTGCAGTATCCCATGGCAGGGTAGGATGCTTCTGCACACCAAGATCTCAATTTCTTGTAGAAATAAAAACTCAGGAAGAAAAGAGAACACTGGAGCAAGTCTGTATCTGAACATCACATGAATGCCAAAGAGATTAATGAAATTTACTTAATTTTACAAACCACATGACATAGGTAAAAAAATACAACTCCACCACTAGGAAATACTCAGATCCCAGCCAACTCAGAAAGAAAGATTCTTAAACTCTAGAATACAAATACAGAACAGTAGGAGTGGGCTGGAAAATGATTGTTTACGGAAAATGAACTTTTGAACTTAAAGGGGAAAAAAACCTTGACTCAGATGTAAGGACACCTCAACATCTTCTCTGAGGAGTGTCACAGCATATAATTCATGGATTGTATCACATCCCTGAAAGAACTTTTTCTAACATTTTTCAATTTCACATGATGGATGAAGACACACAGAGGTTCTGGGAAGCTTCCTGTGCTGAACAGTGAGTGGAGGGAACAGACAAGAAGGTTTGTCCCAGCAGCATAGCTGAGTACTCAGGCACACTGTGTAGTAACTTAGGACACAGAATTTTTATCTGTTGCCATTACAGCCACAAGGCTGTAGGGCAAAGAGGGTTCAAACACACTTTGATCCTTGAGATGGCTTCTGTATTGTTTCAAACCTGTCCTGTCCTCTCCAAATGCTCATGTTGAACTAAAGTATGTGCTAGCTGGCTTAAGAGCACCAGCTCTCCACCCATCTGAGATCGCTCCACCACTTCCAAAACAGAACCCTTCACCTTGGTTTTCATGCTGCTTTCAGACTTCTCCCAAGCCCTGGAATCAGACTGTGAGGTGCTTTCATACACCTAGGAAGAATCAATAGAACTGGAGGGGAAAAAAGCCAAAAACCAAAAGCAGGTAAACTAAAAAGTAGGTAAATGAGAAAAAACTGACTTTTGGAGCACTAAAGCTTCTTCAGGTCACTTGGCCTGTCAAAAGGTAAGAAAACTCTCTTCTGTTTTGGATAAACTTGTGTCAGTTGCTCAGGGTGTTTTCCAGGGAGAAACATGGATGGAAGCTTGATGGAGGAATTAAAAGCTTGTTCTACCAGATTAGCATTAGGGAGTAGTGCATTTCCAGACAGAAAGAAGTCAACATATATGGACTGATTTTGCTACTTTCAGAGTCTTTCATTCACACTGCCCTAAACAAACACTTCGCTTTAAGAAGCTGGGTTGTTGGGTAATCCTTTTATTTGTCCTGAAGAGAAATAAATACAGGTGTTGAATGTTGATCCTAAAGACAAGTAAATACAGGTGTTGAACATAAAATCAGCCTTGGTGAGGTAACTGCAGTCATTACACAACCAACAGGTAGGACACAGTAAATTTTGTGTTTCCATACCAGGCAACATGACAAGGGTGTAAGGCTGACACTGAACCAGCTCAAAAGTGGACCGAGAGTGCTGTTACTCTATTAACTCTGAAAATGCCCCTTTAAATTTTATTCCATATTTGAATCAAAACTGTTTGTCTTTTTCCCCCCACCAATCTGCTCCTGTGATTCAACACATGCAAGTGATACCCATTTGCCTGTTCTAAAGACAAAGATATCAACTCTTGATACATACATTTTATTATATACATTCATACCTATAAACACACACAAACACAGGCAACACAGGAGAAAAACCTGATGCTGGGAGAATGCAATGGTCATCTCTCTTTAAGCTATGTTAACTCTTTAAATATGGTCCTGGACTGGGAAATGAGAAACACCAGGAAAGTTATGGGCTTGTTAAAAAACTGCCTGTGACAGAACAGGACTGAAGTTTAGCTGAACTCCACAACTGAATCACAAAGGCAGGAAGAACATGAAAACATTTCCATTTTGAGGCTGCAGAATACACAGCAACTACTTTGCCAAGTTGCACGGTTGGTTCCTTTAATCTTGGTCTCTTGGTTCCTTTCACAACATCCTTGAATGTCTCAGAATAAGGTGTCAGGAAGCCCGAGGCACATCTGACACTGCCATGGGTTAGGTTTCCCTACATTTCCCTCAATTAGTTTTTCACTTGTGCCCTGAATTGCCGAGGATTTCCAATGTTTGTGCTGGGCATTAAGTGCCTGTGCTCACTTCACCACAACCATTTGCAGAAGGCAAAGCTCCCTGTAAAAACACACCACACCAGAGAGCCCCTCTAATTATGCTTTGCCTATTGAATGTGTACACTGTGCAAAGAGAAATTAAACAGAAACTAATACCAAAATACTTCCACAAGCTCTGTGTGTTTCCCTGTGGCTGCAGCTGATCATCCCCAGTGCTGCTCTATCAGGGAGCCCCTTATGCACGACCTGCTCTCTGAAATATGAAACAGGTACTCCCACAAGCTGCTGCAGGCATGACCCTGCATTTTCAAATGCATATATCTGGCTCACAGTCCAAGTATTGAAACCACAGAGTCCTTTTTTGACTTTTTGAAGTATTTTGTAAGAGCTTTACTAGATAGTGATATGAGTGGAAAACTGCTCAATCCACTTACATTGTTTTACAGGAAAAATCCTTCCGGTTTTATGACAAGAAAAACTTCTGTCTATTATTTGCGGGTTTACCTCCCCTAAATGAGTAATCCCACCCAGAACTGAAGACTGACACTGTGCAACTTCCATTTTTTTTTTTTATTTTTTTTTTTCTCTAGTTTGGAATTGTTTGCTACATACTTAGTATGTTGGGGGGAACATCTTAGATCTGTTTGGAGAATATAGGTAACATTTTATAAACAACTTTTTTTAATTACTGGATTTGATAGGAATACATCTGCATCCAATACTCCAGTGTGCTTTTGTTTCTAATCATCTATTTAGGATAATCTGTGAAATCTTTCAAAATAGTTTTTTCATTCACTTTTTCTAGGTTCCCCAACTACAGTTGGACAGATTATTTAAGCCTTGCATCTTTGAAGCATAAGATAGTTTTATTTGGGGTCAGGAGTTGTTTATTTGGGTTTTGCTGCATTATAATACCTTATATTATTTCTAAAAATATTTTGAAGTATATATAACTAGGTTTGTGAATGCACATAGCTACACAATGATCTTGTAAAATTCAACTTCTTTCCTTCATGAAGAATTAGATGTACATTTAACAAAATTAGAAGTGACACTGTATTTGAGGAGCTGCATCAGAAGTCAGGAACACCAACAGTGTTTTACCTTTCAGATCTGCTCTTTAAGCCCATTGCCATCACCAGAGGCACATTTCCAAACTTCCAACACTGCTCTTCATCTCCTGATCAGAGGATTTCCTTCATCTTTTCCAGCTTTGTGTTGTCCTGTGTGCAAGCTCCTTGTGTTTATTTGTTGATCATGTACTTCTACTCCCACCCAAAAAATCAACTTACATTTGTATTATTTTACAATGTGCATACAAACACACAGGAAAACCAAATTCCTCAGGCTGGAACATATGCCTTTTAGTTTTTTAAACGTCACCTTCACAAACATGTATCCTCTCCAAATTCACTTTACAAGGAATATAAAACAATAAACAATTAAAAGAGCCAAACAGTTCAAGAGATACATAATAGGAGTCAAAACCTTCACTTTCAAGGTGGCTTCAGATTTGGCAAGGGAGCTTCATTACTCCTGACAGACGCGATTAAATTTCAGTAACTTACCCACACTGCACTCAAAAAGCACCTGCACCTCCCCACCAGCACCTCAAGCTCAAAGGCTGACCCAAACAGGAGCCACCCAAGGCTGGCCCTCACCCTTTGAGTTAGCTGGGAGAAGAACATGAATAACACATCTAGCATGGAGAAATCAGGTGGGGCTTTGGTTTCTCAAATCCTGCTGTTGCTGCTACAGGGATCTGGTAAAGCACCCCAACTTCTGGAGAGAATCAGGGAGCAGCCTCACTTCGACCCTCACAAATCTCCCCATATTTGTGACACAATCGCACACCCTGCCAGCCACACGATCCATTCTGTCCCAACAGTGTCAAGAACAACATATTTATTAAGGAATTACACTTCCATTTCTGCACTCCAGTACCTTACTCAGAAAGCAAAACTCCTCCCAAGGAAAAGAACATAAGCTACTTCAGTTTGTCACTGATTGATGTTGCTGGAATTTTTTCCTAACCTCTAAAACAGATTTTCAGGACTAAAACCCAACACCTTTTTATAGGCATTAAGATGTTTATCATAAAAAAACAGAGACAGTATTTTACTTTCTTCTACTATCTGTAAAAATGATTAATTCCAGCAGTGGAACATTCTTATTAACTTTCCAAACTCATTATACCAATATAAAAATGCATCTGCTAGTAACAAGACATTATCAATAGCAATATAAAAATAAAATTGCATGCACTGGAATTTACATATACTGGTAATGCCTGTATTTTCAAAACACTGGATTCTTCCTACCAGAATTAGAGGGTTTTGGTTTGATTTGAAGGTGAAATCGCTCCCAAGATCAGAGGTATTGGAAACAAAAATGAAAATAATGTAATGCACAGGACATTGTGTAATCTGTAACTTCTTAAACTTCTTCTTCATGATGGAAATTTCTTTCAAAGACAGTATTTTATTTAGGAATAGGAAAAAGGAAAAAAAGAAACAGTCAAGCTTAAACACGAAGTTAAGAATTCATTGGCAATGTAGGCCTGATCAATCCCATTAAGAGTTTGGGTTAACATCAAGGGTTGTACTTCAACCAGACCCAAACAAATTCCAAAAAACACCAAGACATAAATCCAAAGGCAGATTTAAAACTTAACAAAGGATGGGATAAAGCAGCCATGAATTCAGTGCACAGAGGAGCTGAACAACCCTCACTATCCACAACCATAGCTGAAAAACTATACCTGCCATCAAAAATGTGAATTCTGAAATCTGTATTTCCTCAAATTGTAATTTTCAATTGATATTTGTATCGGAAACAATGTGGGGCAAAAAAAAGTGTGGTGTCAGTGTTCTTTCACAGGTGGCTCCAGCTTAAAAATAAACCCTCAAAAGCTGTAGTACTCTAGTCCAAAGAAATATCGGGACTTTTTGCAACCTGGAGGGCATGTGACTGGAAAAACTGATTATTCAAAAAACAAAATAAAACAAACCCCCCCAAACAAACAACTCCCCCAACAATAACAACAACAAACATGCAAGTGTTCCAGGGATTATGAACAGCATTTTAATAACTGTTTTATCTACATTATGTCAAATGAAAGGTAATTATTTCATTCTGCTCTGGATATGTTACTAACAATATGGAGAAAAAACAAACAGTCTGGAGGCAAGAACAACAGAAGGTGTGAAAAAAAAAATGACCCACCACAAAAATGTTCAGTTTATTTTTATATTTGATGGAAAGTGAAAAGATAAGACTCTATGGTCTCAACCAGTGCCATATTCCATTTTCTTAGGAAGGGACATTTTATTTTCTCACCTGTTCCCATCCTGGAACTGGAAGTGAGAAATACCTCAAAGACTAGAGAAGCATGGACAGAGGTCATCCAGATTCCTGGATTAACATGTTTGTTGGTATCTGAGGATGATTTTTTCTCAGGAGCCAAAACACCTGCCCACTGCCCTGAACAACATGGTGTTAGAGATCAGTGGCTCAAGTGAGCAGAAAAAAAACCTCAGCTGTGACTCATCCTGGACCAGCGCTCCTTCCTGGGATGTTTGTGCACCAAAAAAAAGCAGGAAACAAGTTGTCCTAACCCCAAGCAACACAGCTGGAAGGTTCTGTAGACTCAACTCCTGAAAACTGATGGAGAAAAAATGTCATCTGGTTTTGCCCAAAGGAGCCTCAGCAGAAAATCCTTAAAAATAAGGTGTTTTGAGCCATTGCTCATTACCTGCAGAGCACCACACAAGGCTGTGCAGGGCAGTGACCTTTCCACGAAGTGGCTCTGCTCAATCAGTCACCCCAAACTACAGAACCACACATTTGGGAGTCTCCCTCCCTAAGCACAGCAGCCTCGAGAGGTCCTGCTGCAGGCGAGTGTGCAACACTCCACCCTGGACAACTTCAAGTGCATTTTCCAGTTTGAAGTGCATCCACAAGAGAGAGAGCAGTTTCATAAAAACACTACATTTCTCCCAAATTCCTTTGGCATCTCATCCTGTACCAAGAGAGACAGTGGAAGCTGTCTATATGCATTTCTGGTTTATGTGATACTCCAAAAGAGAAAAAAAAAAAAAAAAATCAGGGATATATAGCTTAAATTGGGCACCCAATAACCAATAAAGATTTCTGTCATTTGCTTTTCTGCATCTTAGTGCCACTTCCAAACTGGCTGTTGGTCAGGAGTGGCTTGATGCCTATTTTTAGAGGTGAAGCTCAGACACTGTGGAGCTGGGCACCAAAGTAACAACACAATCTTCCTGTAGGAACAGCCGTATTATGAAACAGCAAGGCAGCCATAAGGCACAAACCGCAAAATAGCAAATTATCAAATAGCTGCTCATTATGAAAACAATGCTCTTCCCTGCACAATAAAAACCCCAGAGCTTTTTTCTTTTCTCCAGAGGGAAAAAAAAAAGTTTCAGTGAACATGCAAATGAGGGCAAAGTGAGAAATACGCTCAGTGTATATCTGCATTTTCCAAGTTAAGGGAACATTTTTGGGAATGCAAGTACAGCACCCAGACACTGCAGAGACACGCTGTTCCAGCTGCTTCTGAATAGCAAATCCTACCCTTCCCTCCCGGGGCTCTGACATCCTTGAGCCGGCTCCAGGACTGCCACACACCCCTCAGTCAGCTGCCATCTCATGGCTGTGGGTGGGTTTTACTTTGGAGACAACAAATTTCACACCCCTGCTCTCTCTCTCAAGTCCTTCCTGGCAGCAAAGGAATGGTCATTTCCCAGCACCTGGAGGGACAGAATGTTCCTTCTAACTCAACAAAAGCCTCCCACTTCCTGACCTGACTCCTGGCTGTCCTGGCTCTGCTCCCTCTCGCCCAGTCTGTGTCCCTGGTCAGATGCTGCAGCCTCCTCCCTGATCCCAGGGCCAGTCCTCTTAGGGAGCAATTCTCTGTCTCCCCTCCCCAGGCTGACCATTTCCATCCCTGCTCCCTGTCATCCCTGTGTCCTGGCACCTCACAGCTGCAGGCTCCAGCTGCTTGCATCTCCACTTTCCTTCCCACCCAGCCCCAAGTTTGCTCCCCTCTTATCCCAGGATCTGCTGCCTCCCAGTGAGGATGAAATATTCAGCGATTACAGTCAGTAAGCCCTAAGCATATGCAAATGGATCTTTTTGAAAAGGCTTGTATCCTGGCTAAATTCAGATGCTTTGTCATGCAAATGGGAAAGACACATCTCTGGAATCAAACCCCTCATCCTTTCCTTTTTCAACCGGATTTCAAGTGTTAGGAAGGAGGGATGGTATCATTGGTCTTCCACGGTAAAAGTTGAGAAAACTTTTAAAACATTGGAAAACATGTATTTTCTTTGCCCAGTTTTCAAAATGGGCTACATTTCAACTGAACTTTTACAGACTAAAAGAAATTAAATAAATCGGTACAAGGCTTAAATATTGCACTGTAACATTTCCACCCAAACAGTGGAAGTTTGGCAAAGTCACTAAAATCTTTAATACTTATGACAGTATCATATGCCTGTAATTTAAGCAGAATTATTTTTTTCTGTGTACCTGTTTAATCTGAATGGCAGCACATACATTACCTGAAACATCTTCATGTACTCCCAAGACATCTGTGCAGAGTAAGGGAGCACCTGAAGCACATGGCCAGTAATAAATACTGATGAATAGCTACTATTTCCAGAGCCCTCCCTCCTGCACAGTTTATTAAAAGGTATATTCTTCTAAAATGCCTGATGTTCACAGACTCCCTGAGCAGCACAACTGCAACTTTTACAAGTTAGACCTGATGGATAAATGTCAAATCCAAACTTTCTAAACCAGACAGGATTAAACTACCAGAATTGTCTTCAAAAGGAGGGGAAAAAAAATAATGTATCTTTTACCACCAGAAACTTAAAAAACCAGCCGGCCGTTTCCCAGGAATGAGTAGCAAATTCATCACTGAAACTAGTTAATTTTTATCTGAGTCTTATTTTTACATAGCTTACAAACATTGCAGTGGAAAAAGGTGATTTAACTACATAAACTCAAGCAATGCAGTCTTTTCAAATGTGAGGGGGGAAAAAAAAAGAAAACATGAAAAAAGAAACCCAGAGAACACCACTCATACAAAGGAATTGTGCATACAAACAGCCAACCTCTCAAAACAGACCTGAAGAGAAACAATATTTTGATAAGACATCCTTTTATAACAAATTAAGTTGCAGCCTCTAGTCATCCAGTTAGCTTTTAACCAAAAATCTGGGTGTCTGCCAAGCTCAAAGAAGGTTCAAGGCTCCTTGGGAAAAAGACTAGTTTGGAAGACCACTGGCATACGAAGAAAATGGAACCAAAACATATATTCCCACCAGAATTTAGTTTTCCTTATATGCTTTTTAGAACTGCTTTTTTACATATATATTTTCAGCTTTAAGTACTATTTATATATTAATAGATAGTTGCATTTCCAAATGCAACTCGTGTGGTCTGGTCCTTTTTTTTTTTTCCCAAAAATTTAAAGAGTTTTACCATTCAGTGAATTGTTGGCAGGTTCTAGCTCCTAATCTGAAATAGCCCTGTTTTAAGGAATTGGGAGGGGGAATAAAAAAAGATTGTTCACAGTTGCTGTGAAAAGGTAACAATAGAGGATGTGTGGATACTTTTTAGTCTTTTTTCGTTGGAAAATGTAGTTGGGTCTGAGGTGCTGCGGTGAAGAGCTACTGTTTAACACGACTTTCCCATCCTTGAGCAACTGGGAGGGACACAGCCAAAATTAAGGCACAGCTGTCCCAGAGCGAGAGGAAGGTGCACAAAGACTCTTGTGATTTTTGTCTCTTCACCTGCCTCACACCTCACATTCATCGTGTGCCCTCACCTTCAGTGCTTCACCCTGCTGTGCTGTGCTGCACCTCTCTGGCACAAAATTCGGTGTTGTTGCCCCCAAATTCATCTACCCACACTTCATACGTGTTGTGAAGCTAAACAACACAGGCCATTTACCCCGGAGGTCAAGCAGAAGGGACAAAGAGAGGGACCATAAAACAAATGCCATCTTGGAACTGAAAATTTGCCAAGGGCCATTACAAACGGCTGGCAAAACTTGTTCATTTTTTATAGTAATTACATAACCTCAAAGGACACAAATACTGAATGCAGCACACAGCAAGACACCGTGCTGCAAGACACGCTTGGCACGGGGTTGTTCTGTAAAACATATCACAACAAATATCACAGACAGCAGCTGAACAACGCACATCTTTTCCACACTTGGTAAATAAGCTTTTCACACCCTGCTCCTCTCACTGGCACACATCCTCATGGGGAAGAGACGTGGTCCACACAACCAGGCCATTAAAAACTGAGGGAGTGTCATTTTAAAAGAAAAAAATATTTCCTCAATTACTACAAGTGTATTTCGGAGACTGGTTACTGGCTACATATTTTAGGCACTTAAAATCTTGAGGAGAGATGCCAGAATTCAGTTGAATATTCTGTCCTAAAAACTTTTATATTAAACATAATTATGATCCCACTCTTCTTGATTAAGCAAGTACTTATTGTATCAGTTAAACATATGTATTTTTCTCTGTGGTTTCCAAATTAATGCAATCTCATGCAGAAGTCAGAGCTGTATTTTTGTAGAGACGTTTAATCGGACTGCCACTTCTTTTTGACTGGAACAAAATCTCATGCGTTACCTTGGGACAAGCATTGCATGGCTGTACAATAGTGGGTTTTTTTTTTTCCTAAGAGGAAAAAAAAATGCAATCACAGTTTTTTGGAAATCAGAAAGAAAGCATACAAAAATGCAAAGGATGTCATCTGACGAGAAAGAAGAAATTTTAACAGATGAAATAAAAAAAACTCTGCAATGTAGACAATACAAAATGGTACTGTCCATCATAAAGCAAGTCTCAAAGATTTATTTTTTTTTTCCACTGGAGGAAGGAGGAGGAGGGAGAAAGAGGATGTTTCCAACTCCCGGCTGAGTTCATTTGGAAGTAGATGTGACCACGAAGTTTCTGACCTGTCAGGTCCACGATCCAAAACCAGACCATTTCATTGTTTTGCATAAAACAATCTACACGTGAGGAGCCCACATTTCCAGCTGTTAGTTCGAAGTGGGAGACAACGTGTATTTAAATGGAACAGCACCATCTAGCAGGTCCTCACAACTTTTCTTAGGAGGGCAGTTGCTACTTGGCAATAAGTCAGTTTGGCAAGCTTGCCCTGAAAATTATTAAGCATTTTCAGACCAAACGAAATATTATTATATTGGTGCTTTTACAACACCAAGAACCCCGAAGAAAAATCAGCTGCAATGAAACAATATGATTGAAAACAGTTTAAAGTTTCAACCCCGCCATCAGAGCACTTGTATGTGTGGCTGGTACTGGGTAGCTTTTGCAAGGCAGAATTAAAACAACATGATCTTCATCTGATCCGATGCACAGCAGCCCTATGGATTTGTTTTTAGTCCCACTGTGAGATCCCACTGTGCCCTTCAGTGATTTACCGAGTGTATTGACAAACACCAGCAGCCATGTAGCACGAGGAAATGGTCTAATTCCCTAATTTAGCTAAGACAGATAAACAATGCTTCCACTAGCCGGTTAAACAATTATTTTTACAATTATCCCTCCGCTGGAACTAAGAAGCGCCACTAGTTGATCAGATTTCAGAGCCCAAGTTGTGTCTCCCGCTACTGCCTCCGTCTCCTTCCACTTTCCGGAGGCAAAGTTAGGTGTGAAATTACCAAAACGCCTTAAATTCTCTCTCCTGTAGAAACAGAGATTCCTGGCCTGCTGCTGCTGCAGGAAGCGTGCAATGCCAGCCTCTGGAATTAGGAAGTCTTTAGGGAAAAAAAAAAAACAAAA
>VZTB01015680.1:132946-155997 GCA_013397245.1 Thryothorus ludovicianus
AAAAAAAAAAAAAAAACCCAGACAGAAATCACATTAGCAGCATCAAAATTGCTTTTATTTTCAGGGTCAGTACCTTCAGCAATATGTTGCAGGAAAAGGTTGATTCCAGTATGGAGTTGCTGATAATTCCCAAGTTGGTTTGACATATGCAGGCTGCTGTCGACTTCAACAGGCTTATTTAAGACATTTGTTTCTTCTGGGTTTAGGATTAGCCAAAATGCAATTTTGTGAAGCTACACTGAGGAGGTGGCCTGCAGTGGGCTGCGGGTCTGGCAGGACCCAGGTTGCAGAAGCATGACAGCAGAAAGTCTTCCCCTTTAGCCCAGAATTAACCACAGTTGGGGCAAATAACCTATTCAGAGTGCTCAGGATTTTTACATTTATTAAAGCCTGCTCATAAAAAAAGAGACTCCAAAGCAAGCAGCAGCACTCAGAGTGAAGATCTGGGAAAATAAATGGCCAAAGCTATCACACTGTGACAGCTTTGGCAAACCTTTGCACAGTTTTATAAAACAAACACGCGTGATGTTCTATTCTCTGGGTAGGTCTTTGCATTAGAAGTTCATAGCTAACTCAGAAGGTGACTAAAATGGTTCTCTCTCTGTCTCTGTCTCCACATATTTACTGAGCACATACTGGTGAATTAAGTACCATCCCCGTGCTGTAGCACATCATCCACGCTCTATCAGCACATCCAAACCCTCTGCAGCTTGCCTGCGTGGATGTGTGTAAACCACAGAGGATGGAGATCATCCCAGCCTGTCCTGTGGGCTCAGTGTTCCAGGGAGCTGACTTCTCTGGATCTCAGGAAGCACAGAAAATAAAACAGTCTTCTCTGGGCTTGCTCTGCTTTTCAGCAAGTACAAAATGTGCCAGTGGACCCTGATAACTGAGTGTGCCTCCACTGTTTTTCCACACCAAGATTTGAGCTTCTTCTTTTTATGAACCTTTTGAGGTTTTTGTGTTCAGCTAAGAATATACTGGAAACAGAAAATTTCACTCTTTTGGATCTGTGGCCCAAGGAGGGGGTGGTGATGATAAAAAGCACTGGCACATGTCAAATCAAAGTGGTACCAGGTCAGACTGATTGTTTAACAGCTGGTCCAGAGCAGTGTTAAAAGTCAGAGGGGAAATCACAGCATTATTCATTAATTTATGCTTATGTATGTTTTGTTTCTCTCAACACACACACACGTGATATTGCTCATATATATTGTTCATCTGGTAAGGAAGAAATAAAAATAGAAGTTGATACCAGTCTGCATATGTGTTCAAAAGCTTAGCAAATTCTCCAAGCTCTGCTGGGGATCAGATTTCATGAAACTGCAATAAAAAAATCCTTTTTTACCTTGTCTTTGTGTGTTCTGAGGTGGGTTTGTAAGGTTTGAATTACAGGGTAATAACCAAGAAGTCTCCTTTTCATGAGCCTGCAGCTGGGAAATGGACAGTTTAATATTAATGGAAAGAACAAACTCTTCTCCTTTCTCTCTCCTTTCTTCTCTGCACTTCTGCTTCATCGTTTTCTTTTCTGAGATCTCTGTCCTGAAACTTCCTTTGTGGAAGCCCAGGATGTACTACAAACCAGGAGTAGAGCCCAATTTTTCAATTTTTCACTTAATGACTGCAGTAAGAGTCAAATGGCACTTGTGAACCTCCTGGACAGAAAATGGCATTTTGGACATATCTGCAATTTCTTATTTAGCTAAGAAACTAATATCACATGAATCTGCAGACTTCCCTTCTGAAATACTTGTTAAGTGCCCTGATATCAGTGTGCCAGGGGGAGGTATGGGAATATGGAAATAATCAATCCTGCCTTCTACAAGAAGAAAAACCCTAAATGTTTGTCAAGAATTACTTGGCACAAATAGTTGAGTAGAATAACCAGCATCACCAGTCTTTATTGTGGTGTATATCCACTTCAGGTCCATCCTGGCTTCACTTCCAAGGTTAAGCACATGTGCTGTGAATTCGGGTGTGATGGATAAGAGAGGACAATCCCAAACCAGGGTCTCCAGGGGCTCCTTGTCTTGGTCTAAGGTAAACATAAAGCTAACCCTTTTTGGGATTTCTGGCACAAAGGAGCTCTTAGCACCCAAAGGCTTGTGGGACCCTGTTTAGAGCCTGCAGAAGTCAAGGGAGTGAATTGAGGGCTCCAAAATGTTTCTTGCTTCTCCATTTCTGGGTATAAACAGTACATTCTGGGAAAAAAAAGTCAAAAAACCCAAAAAACCCGAACACCTTTGCTGATGAATTCTTTGCTGGATTTTGAGCTGTCCTTCCTGAGTCCCTAATCCTGCTGCTGTTTTTTAGGAAGCTTCTCCCCAGATGGCCTATCTGTCCCAGGGAATGTGGTGCTGCAAATCTGTGGGCAGAGCCCAGCCCTGACCCGATCGGCAGGAGCAGGGATGGTCACAAAACCTGAGCGAGGGAACAAGGACGCCTCGGGGCTGTGAAACAAACACAGCCTTCTCCCATCTGTTCTCTCCTGTTGAGTTCTCCACGTACTTGCTGCCTGGCATGGTGTTTTCCTAGGATAACTAAGTGAGGAGGAGCCTGAAACCTAAGGCGAATTTTGTTATTTAAAATATCCTTCTTTTATGGTCAAAAATTTATAGCCCAAGCACCATGACACTTGCCTGACCCGTGGTACCCTTTTTCCCCTGGTGATTTAAAAGCAGCCTTTAGAAGCAGAGATGTTTTAATTTGTAATTCCCTCTATTTCCTTTCATGTTCTGGAGGGTTTTTTTTCCCCTTCATTTTCTTCTGCTCTTAAAAAAAGCCCCACAAACCCCAAAACATTCTTCCAGCAGTATAAGGTACACCAGACCAGTGCATCCCAAGGTATGGATTTTGGTGGGGGAGGAAGATGTGCATTTTTTTATGTGGCTGCTGCTAAGAGGCAGGAGTCCAGGGCAGGGAGGCAGGTCTGGAAAGTCTCCTCTATGGCCTGGGAGGGCATTGTGTCCCATTATGACAACTCACTCCCTTCCAGACACCAATCAGCAAACAGGAAGGGCATCTGTATGGAAGAGGAGGTTGTTTTAATCTCCCTCCTAGGCCTCGAGGGTTTTGGTCCAGATAGAGGAAGGAGTTATATAGAATTCCCAGAATACAGCTGGTGCACCCCTAACTGCATTGGCTGTAATAGGATTTTTTACTGTGCAAGGAATGAAATATCAGGCTCTCATTGTTATCTTTCCTCATGCAGCTGTAAAAGAATTTATTTGTGAGTTTTACAATATCCAGAGGTGGTTCCTTTTGTACCCTTTTTCAATAAAGTTGAAATGCCAGAAGTTCTTTGGTTTGTTATTGCTCTCTTTGCCCAGCACAAAACCCCTGTAGCAATCCTGACATTGGCATCTCTGTCTAATCATGAACCTCCTCTTAAAGAGACCATCCTGGTTTCCCTGCACAGATGGTCCTTCTAATGCAATTTTTCAGTCTACACCAACACCCAGGATTTTCCAGCACCTTGACATCTGTATTTGTGGTTTTGGAGACCTTCATTATTTGACATGTCCCTGGCCAGAGTCTGGATCGTACTTTGGATTTTAAGCATTCTCTGTTCTGTGCATCCAAATTTCTCACAAGCCCAGAAGTGTCCCACCTTAGAATGGGAAAAAAAAAAAATGTTGTGTAAGACAGTGGGGATAAAAATGTTTTACTAGGAGAAGTTGCCTGGAACACCAAGGAATCAGGGAACCAGTTTGTTTCCATCTGCCAGCTCATGTTCCATGTGCCAGCTTGCTCCCTGGTCTTCCTTTTTTACCATTCCTTAAAGAGTTTGGCCCTGATTTCTTGCTGCCTCAAGGGGAATCAGGAGTCGGTAGAGTTATGGCTTCCCAGACACTCCACTTTTCCATCATCAATCAGTGACTGCTCCTCAGGATTGTTCTGAGTTTGATACTGTGGGTTGAGCACATTTAATCCTGACAAATGCAGTCCTTGTTTCAAAAAAATCACTCTCAGTACTAAAGGTAGCTTGCATATTGTTGGAAATTACAAATTAATCCAGCAAAGAAATACATAATAATAAGGAGATTCCATTTATAATATATTCCTCTTCCTCCCTACATGCTGATTCTTCTTTTTTTTTTTTTTCAATGAGTTTCATGAATCCCCTTTCACCTCCATAGGTGGTTGTCATGTCTCGGGAAACAACACGTGCTAGGTACAGCTGTCACTCCAGGACTGAGTTTCCCATTGAAACCAGGAGGGTTTGGAACAGTGTAGGACTAGGAACTGATGCTAAGGACTAAGAAAACAATAAACCTCAAGTATTTTTGAAGGCCATGAGGGAAACAGTGATGAAAATCTTTCTTTTAAACCCCTCCAGTGAACCTACTTCATCTATACTTACAGATTTTCAGCTGACACTCCCCAGCCTTCTCCCCATTTGAGAAGTGCTTGGACAGATGTATGTCAGAACAGTAGGGGACTAATAAACTGTTTCAGGGTTTCCAGATTAAGTCTGCTTGGAAATTAAAATTAGATTTATAGATAGTAGCATCCAATCTGAATGTTGTCCCTGATTTCCATGGTTCCAGCAGTATCTGGCTCCCAACACAAATGTCATAATTTGTTTTCCATCCTCTCTGATGTAAATGTAAACAATCTTTTGGATAGGTTTGGGTATTTCTCTGCATGAGGATGAAGCCTAACTCTGCAGTGTTGTGTGAGTTTATGGGAAACAGAAGGCGAATCTGACAAGCTTGGTGAGGTTGCCCAAGCTATCTGAAATACAGAGAATTTCTTACACAATGTGAAGAGTTAAAGATGTGTGCTAAATTCCCTGTTCCAGTGTTCATTGGAACACAACCATGTCAAGAACTGAGTTAAAATTACCAAAGCAAAGGCCAAAGCAAAAGGCATAGGAATGGCCAATCTTTCACACAGTTCACTATCTCCTGAAGCTATTAACGTGTTTCATGATTGTATTCTCTTCTTTTTCTAAGGTTTGTGAGGAAAGTCAGTTCATACAGGGCCATGTGAGAACTCAGAGAAGCCAAGGCAAGATTCACCTCATTCTTTCCTATTTGTTTCTATTTCTTTCCCATCTATTCCTTATTCCTTTTAAAAATAACCTGGCACATCTTTCCTGGAACACACACATATATATATACACATCTATATATATATCTATATATACACACACATACATATGTAGTCTTGGTTCTTGTCTTGCAATTTGAATTTGAATCCCATCAACTGCGTTTCCCAAGGAAGTCTTGAATTTAGACCCAAGTTACCAAAACCATTTGTTTATCACTTGCAAACAATCATTATCTGTTGACAGAGGACTGGAAGCCCCTCTAAACTGACATACTGAAAATACTTTAGGGCTTATTTTTCAGAAAGAGTCCAAGTAAGCAAGTGAATGTGAATGAGTACAGCCTGTCCTGCTTTTCCAAGAGCTGCACTTGGAGTGGGAATTCAGGGACCAGTGCACCCTGGAGCTCACCAGGGGCACTGTAGTGTTCCCACCCTTGCCTAGAGACCTGGCTCTTCATTTGGAAGTCCACTCACTCTGTGCTGGGCTAACACTGTTGTTTACCACAAAGGTTTCAGCAAAACCTACTGCTAAAATTGTTCTGTGGTCAGTTGTGTTTCTGAAAATTAATTTCCAGCCTACTCTGAGGAGGTTAGTGGCAGACTGTCTCTCCTCACTGCCAGAAGTTGCCCAGGACCTTTTCATGCACAAGCAGCGGGTTCTAAAATATGCACTTGCTTAGGCACATTATTATTCTAAACATCCCAAAGTTATGTTCTCCCTCCCTGTCGCCATAGAAATGATTATACAATTACGTTCCCATTTCTCCACTCAAGGGCTGCCTGCCTGCCTGCCTGCCTAGGTAGGGACACAACGGCTCTCCAAGGCAATGAGGAATTACCCCTCTGCAAGACAGACACCTTCCGTTCACTGCCCAGGACGTAGCAGGAAGGAGCAGCTGCCATCCATGCTGACCAGACCTATCTGGGGAGGAGCAGGCTGTGGGCAGGCTCCCTTCTGCCTTCAGCCACACATTTGCCTCACCTTGGAGGTAGCTCCTCAAAGCCTCACTCCACAACGTGCTTTGTGTTCTCTCTTTTCAAACCTCTTTCTGGTTAATTTTTTTATTTCTGCCCCACTCCTCTGTTTGGCAGTGCTTCTTTCCTATAGAAATTATCTTTTGTGGACCTTGAGATGGGAGTCCAAGTTCCCAAGAAGTCCTAAGAATCCCCTTCTCAGAGCAGTACATTCTTCAAGGACTCTCACTAGAGAAAGCCCTTTTAAAATTCCAGACTGTGCTAAGGCTGGTTTGTTCCCCCATGTCTAGAAAAAGTGACACTGAAGCATTACATAAAATATTCTGCTGTGGTTTGACATCTTGTTCTGAAGGCACCATCCTGAAAAAAGTATTGACAAACAGAGGTAATTTTAGAGAAGGAGCAAAGCAGAACGCCCAGATGCCGATGTGAGGGGATTTATGTTTTTATATATATGCAGTAAAAATAGCTTGGTTAAAAGGCAACCATGAGGATTTGGCAAGGTCCCAGCATTTAGAGGCCATGAGAATACAAACACAAATGGCTCTTACCAGTCAATTCAGGGATATTGCAGCTGACTCCAGTAGGAGCTTCCTGAGGGAAAGACGGATCCTTGGGGCTTACACAGAATAGCTGACTGGAGAGAAAATGGCATAACTAGGCAAACTGTGTGGAAATCAATAATATACATAAGTCACTGAAATAAAGGGAAAACTCCTCACAGTGAACATCCAACAATGTTCTCAAAGGAAATAGTGAATAGCTCATCCATCAGAACATTTACATCTCATTTGGATAAAAACTGGGATTTTTTTCCACATGGATTCCCCTGGTCTCTGCCAATTCCCTGAAAGCTCGTGGGAGCCTCAGTGGGGTTTGGTTACACCTCAGCAGAAGACGAGCCCTTACCCACCCAGTGGAGAAATATTTCTTCTGGCCATCTGCCACCAGGAACCAGACCTCAGTGTTCATCTTGGTCCTCTTCTTTGCATTTCTTTTGTGCTGTCTCTCCTTTTCCTCTGGTTCTGGTGCTTTTTGCCCTGTGGGTGCTGTGGCCCACCAAACCCCATCCCAGCAGCTCCCCTCCCCTCTGCTCCACCCCCCGCAGCAGGCACAGCTGGAAGTGTTCCTGCATAGGAGCATCCTGCACGCTCTGGTTGTGCAAAGTTAACTCTACTTTGACTTGTCTCACCTGGTCAGGGCAGCTTTGCTCATGCAAGCTGCCAATTTGTGTATCTCTTGTTCAACAGTTAAGTATTGGAAGCTTCAAATCTAAAAATCCCCAGCTTTTCTGAGACCTTTCAAGTCAACTTTCAAAGGCAGTCTTTTATTGCTGGGTTATAAAACCCTTTACGGAGAGAAAACCTCAAGTCTGAATATTGAAGTAAAGTGTTTAAAGTTCCTTTTTGGATCGTGAACCTATTATTAAGGCAGGATGGAAACCAGTTTGGAGCCTGTCTTCCACACGAAGCATCCACAACGCCAGAGTCCAAAGTGAAGTCGCTTTTTTGGATTAGGCACCAACCACAGAAGGCTTAGAAATGCCACTTGTAATTAAAAACATTGTGCCTGGATCCTTCTGTCTTTATTGAGGTGAAGTGGCCACTGGAAGCAAATACAAGTTGAGGCTGAAGAACAACAGTGATCTCTTGTCCTCTGTTTTCTAATATATTTAACTGTTTATGGATGCTGAGGAAGGTCTGTGTGTTCTATATGTTTCAACAGTAAAATGGGTGCAATTTCCCCCAGCTTTGATAGTGATTGTAATAACAGTTAGTGCTCTGTGAGGCCAAGCAGAGCCACCTCTCCCTGTCCCCTTCTCCCTGCCACGTGAGATGTCTGCCAGCCCCTCAGCCTGCAAAAACCTGTGAGCTGTTGCTCCGGCTTTCTTTTGTTTTTTCAGCTTCATCTCTTGTACTTCTACTAATGCCTTGTCTACTTTATAGATCAGAGACTTTTATCTACCCGTCTGGAAGGGCTTAGCACAACGCAGCCCTGATCCTGCCCAAGCAATCCAGCACTAATTGCGCAGCACTTTAATTCTCCAAAGTGCTGTGTAAACTAGATGGGCTCAATTCATGGAGGTGCCCAGAAAAAGGGTTTGAGTTAGTTGTCCCCTGCCAGCTGCTGGCAGTGGGTGCCAGGCTCCCCTCCTGAGGGTGCAGCTGGGAAGCCACGGAGGTGTTTGTTTCCCTGTCACAGGAAACAGGGCTCTTTCCCCTGAAGCAGTCTCAGCATCACTAGACTCTTTGCAATCACATCTTTTCAGAGGGACCCCCACTTTGCCACAAGCCTTCCACGCCCAAGCTTAGATTTCTCCCTGATAAGGGCTCCCTGAATGTGCTGAATTTGGCACGAAGTTGTTTTGTGCACTCAGCAGACCAGCAGACCGCAAAGCAGAGAAATGCCAGCAGCTCATTAACCCTTGCATCCCCTCCTTTATCCAAGCTCATCGCCCCATTGACCAACCCACGGAGGTACCACGGGAACTGTCAGGAAAGACTTGAGGGTCAGGTGTAGCATCCCAGCATCCCAGAGCTGCCTGAGTGAGCAGCAACAGGGAAATTCATCTACTGGGATTCAGTTCCTGCACCACTGCACCAATCCACAATGCAGGTTGAACATCAGCCTTTAATTTTTACTTTTTTTTTCCCATTTCTTTCTGAAATGCATGTGTAAATTTGAATGTCATGCTCCCCATTGAGTTTTCCATGTCAGCCTCCCAGCCCACAAACAGAAGCGAAGCTGTGGGTTAGGAATTGGTGGTGGACCGTGCTCTGGGGTGGCCAGCGAGCCACACAGGTGATGTTCAGCCCCTGTCACCACGAGAAGAGTCTGGAAATATTGCAGCCTGCAACAGGGGTGGGAGGGCTGTGAACAGCTCTGATATGGTACAGTTGAATTCTGGCTTTGCCCATGAATCAGCAGGATCTGGAGAGCTGTAAATCCTCGTGGCTCTTGCTCCCTGCCTGCTGACAGTGCAGGACAGTGCTGCACTCCGCGCTGGGGACGTGTAGAGCCAGGGCTTTGCTGGAAGAGCTCTGGATCGCTGCCATTGGAGCCAAAAACTCCTTGGTGAGGTAAAATCTGATGTGACATTATGTGCAGGATGTGACTGGGTGGCAGTGTAGCAATGGCCAGCAGTGGCCAGCAGTGTGACAACATGGGTGCCTGGCTCCTCTGAGAGTGCTGTCAGGTGTCCCTGTCTTGGTTTTGCTCTGTGTGTTTCAGAAGTACAGGGTTTTTAGTCAGTTTTAACTGAATGTGAAGGTTTCTCTGCTGCCTTTTGGAGTGCAGAATGGAGACAAGGAGAGCACTAAAAGCAGGGATTAACTGAGCCCCTGTTATCTCCAGACAGGTAGGGCAGAAATAACGAAGGAAATCTGTGTGTTATTTGGCAGCTTGGTTAACAAAAAATTAACATGACTGGAGCATTTAACAGTTTAAATATGTCTTAAAACATTTTACTGGCAAAATCTGAAAGCCATAGGTATTTCTGTAGTGAGGCAAGGAGCTGTGAAGGAGTTGTCTCACGTGCATAGAAAATGTCAAGATAACGAAAAAGGTATGGGAAAAAATGGGGGAGAAAAACCCTGAATATGCTGATAATTCTTTCTTCTTTGTAGAAGCACTTATACTTGCAAACAGACAGTCAACACTCTTTGCTTAAGGCTGTTTTGTGTGAGAGGAGTAGGGTAGGATGAAGCTGGGAGAGCAGGCTTGGAATGCAATCAGCTGTCAGAGGACAGGGGGAGGAGAGCACAAAGTCAAGGACATTGCCAGATGTAGAGCTGAGGAGGAGATGCCACAGCAAACACAGAGGAGTGCAAGAAGGATGATCTCATGTCCAGTGTCATGCTTGGAAGGAGGAGGTGGCTCCAAGGCACATGCCCAGCTCCTTCGCTGCTCCCAAAGGTGACACTAGCTCCTGACCAAGGGGAAAAGGGATCAAGTTTCTCTACCCACCCCTGCCAGTGTGCAGACAGATAATTCCTGATGAGTCAGGAGGAGCGTGTGGGCCTGGAGGCTGAAATCACATGGAAATAAATGCTCACCATTGTCCAGTGGGAACGTTCATGGAACCAGGTTTCCCTGCACCAGCTCACCAGGAAGGGGCTGGAGAACAGCTTGAGAGCCACTGATAAATTATGGCCTGTCTCCTGCTGCAGACGCTGCCCTAGCATCTGAAGTGCATGATAGAAATCTGTCCTTAATGATCACTGACCTTCAAACTGGAGGGGGAAGAAAGCCAGACCCAACTTGACAATATCTTCTCTGAAGGAAAAAAGCAGAACAAAATAATCCCACCCAACCAAAACCCAACCAAAACCCCCTGTATTTAACTGGATTCTCGTGAAAGATCACGTGTTTATCACAAGAGGATAAATTTGGAGCATTCTCAGTTTTAGAGTGAATATTTTATATAAACAGACTAAACAGTATAGGAAAAATACAGTGCTGTGCACAACAGCCATGTTCAGTGAGCTAAAAAACCAGACTGGGCCAGATCTTAGTGATAATTCCCAGTGCAACCTATTCTTGAGTCTGAAGTCTCCTGAGAGATACCTTACATAACAGGAAATTGTGGATAATCACAGAAAATACATCAAAGCCATTTCAGATATTTCTAACACAACACATCCACATCACGTACTAAATATTGTTGGGGAGGGGGGGAGGTGGTGGGAAATAAATATGCAGATTAGCATTTGGGGTTGTAGGTTTTTTACTTTTTTTAAAATTTGGAATTGGTTGGAATATTTCCTCCAGGAGCAGGGCCTGAGAGATTTTCCAGGGCGTGGAGTTCTGACTGGCCTGTGTGTTCCATCCTGCCCGTGTGATCTCCACAGGAGAGCACAGGGAGGGGAACAAGCACAGAGGATCAGAGGCAGTCAGGGAACATTAACTGCATATATGCATAATTATTACTACAGTGACCTGATGGAAATTTTGCAGGGATTTCAAAATGCGTGCGAAGAGCGGAACCTTCCCTGAGCCCTTCCTGTGTTTCCCCTCGCACGCCCGACAAAGCAGGAGTGGTAAATAATATCGTGGATGGGTGTTAACCCACCACAGCCCCTGGAATTGCAGCAGAGGTTTTCAAGAGAGGGTAAATGAGCGCTTTGAAAATGCTAGAAGGCTGCATCACATTGGGTGTTACATCCATCCATTCCATTGCAGGAATAAACAAGGAAGAAAACGCCAGGGTGGCTCTGGCTGCCCCCATCCATTCATCCTTCGCTGTGCACCCATCCACCCATCTCTCTATGTGTGTTGATTTCCTGTGTTATGGAAGCATTATGGTAATGTGAAGGTGAAAAAATTAAAATTTACCATAAGGAGGTTTTTTTGGGTGGGTTTTTATTTCCTTCAAGGTGGCGAGGTGGCGCTGGACGCTGTGTACTAACTTAGCCAGAGCTGGGGTCTGTGGCTTGTGGAGTTTCAAAATATGCTGGAATTAATGACACAGAATCCAGCGTTCCATAGTTTTATACCAGCCTGTCTCAGTCTAAGGTCAAACTGGAAAAGTTTCCTGACAAGAGCTGTAGCTCTGACTCTACCTCGCTGCTGACTGTAGCTGCATAAGTACAATATAACCCGAAAAAATCCTCTAACAAAGGGGAAGGGGGGGTGGGAAAAAAATCTACAAATTTGGGTTAAAAACAAAAGTTATGGCAATGTAAGTGCCTCTAAGTTTTGCAATAATCCTCCAGTACTTTTTGCATCCCAAAAGGCTTCAGATGTGANTTTTTAAGGCATAAACAGGGATACTGCAAAGCCCTACCTGTCATACTCAAGGTGAGGTGGGCAGCACCGGGCTCCTCCCGCAGGGGGTGTGTTTCTCTCCGCTGGGTATTGGGGGTGGCTCTGCCCATAAAAAGAGTGAAAATTAATAAAAGCCAGCTACTCTCAGCCCTGCTGTTAAGCACTTGAATTCTTTTCACGTCTTCCGCAGCCGTGAGGGATGGGGCTGCCCACCACCCCGTGGGCTCGCTGGATACCTGTACTCTGTGTGTTTGAAAACTGCCTAATTTCAGTCATGCTTCCTTCTTGACCCCTGGTCTGTTCACATCCTTATTTTGTTTTGGGGATCAAAACCTCCTCTTGATAACTTCTTTCTAAAAATGCGTGCCACCTTCTTCTGCGTTTTTACAGATGGTGAATTCAGTTGTTGGTATAAGCCACCAGGTAAAATTCCTGTACTCAAGGGGCAGATCTGTATTTTCAGAAAGTCACCTCCATGTTTGTGTGAAGCACCTGCCAATTAATATGCTTAAAAATATCACTGGAGTTATGTAAGATCTTTAAAAATCCTTCTGCTTCTTGACTCTGCGGCACTTCACCTATGACTAAAAGTCATCAAGCTTCAATGTGCTTTAAAATAAACTCAAAACCCAAGCAGCCCTAATTTGATAGAAGCAAGAAATTATTAACTCCTTCCTCTTGTGCAGAATTATTCAAACCTGTCTGTATGGAACACAGTCTGATCTTGGAGCAATGATACTGGGGATCTGTGTCCCTTGTCTGGCACCCCCCAATCATGGTGCCTTAATATATGATATTCTTTTATATGCATAGATAGAGGTTTGTATAATTCTCCAATAATGATATATAAAAATCATGACACTTAACATTTTTTTGTCACTGTAATGATGATGGCTGGGTAAACTCCAAGCTCAACACACCAAACCCACTGCCTAGGGTCATTGTGTTTCCCCCATCCTTTACAGATCTAATTCTTTTTTTTTTTTTTTAAGTAAAAGCTATATGGAAGTGAACATCCAGGGGCAAGTTGTGGCAAATGGATTTTTTTCTGGTGCAGTTTGGTGAGTGGTTTTGGGTGACATGGGCACGAGGAGTTACAAACACGTCCAAGACACAACAAGCATCAGGGCTGAGAAAACATGCTGCTTATGGCACCCTTAAATACATTTAAGGGTGCCATAACACAATGGGATTTCTGCAATATAAATATTAAATCCTTCATAGCACTGTTTAATGTACAGGGTGTTAGAAGTCATAAAGGTTTTCTGGTTTAAAATTCTGGAAGGTACTGAAAGTGATACATTGTGTTTTCTCTTTCAGGGGCTGATTCGGGCTGCTAACATTAATGAGATTTTTTTTTCCTTTGCGAGCTCTGAATCAGGCTTTAAGGCAAGACTTATAAATAAATAAATAAATAGATAGATAGATAAATTCTCTCCTTTCTCATTTGCTGCCCATTTAGAGATTTTTAGGACTGGAGCTGTTGTTGTTCTCCAGGTACCAAGAGCTGGGCAGCGCCTGCTCTTCCCGCAGCCTTGCAACTCCAGTAACCCCAAATATATTTAGACTGATGACTCGATTCCCTCATCAGAAAGATATGTGAGTAGGAATTGTTGTCTATCTTGTAAAAACAGTGCTACACTTGTGCATGCACGCGTGGTGCTGTTAGAGGTTTTACAATGTGCGCGAAAACGCGCGGCTGCCGGTCTAGGGCAAGGAGGGACCCAAAAAATTCCAGCAGCACCAAAAACCCTCCCTGGCCTGCCCAACCCTCCCTGGCCTGCTTGAGGCTCCCTCTCCAAGGCACAGAATTACCACACCCTGCAGCCAGAGGTGTGCAGTTCAGTTCAGAGGGAAGATTTAGGAGAAAACTCTACCTCCACTTACATCATTAAAACCCTAATGAGGCTGTAAATCAGGGTGAGAGTACAGCCGAGGTCGATAGGGTTGGGTGGGTTTAAATGGTTGGAGAATTTCTCTGTTTTAGGTGGAAGTACAGGCCAGATGAGCCAAAGCAGGGCTCACAATAAAAAGGAAAGGTTTCACGTTCTTACTAAGCTCTGAAGGGAGTAACAGCAACTATCAATTTTGAGTCAGGTTGTTTTGCTTCCTTCTGAAAAGACATAATAGTGAAAATGTTTACTGTCCTAAATCACATAGGCCAATAATAAATACATTAAATGGGGACAAAATTACTCATAGAAGTTTGAAATATTTTTTTGACATATCCTTGATAGGGTAGTAATTAGAACTACTTTTATATACTTCAGTTTACAATTTTCTTCAAATTATTAGCAAAACCTGATATGTTTCCCAAGATACACCACCAAAGTGATTACATTTTCCATTACTTCCCTTTTTTAAGTAAGCTTCAGTATTTCAAGTATTACATAATGTGGAATGATCTGGAAAAGCATAAATTCACTGAGAGCTTTGGGTTACATCTGAAGTTTTATTTAATGTGTTTAATTCGTGCTTCAGTGTAAGGGGACACAGTTTAGAAACTGAAAAAAGTAGCCCATCCTGTACACCCAGTGCAGACCACTGGTTTCAGTGGAGCTCTCCAACTAGCACAGCCCATGGAGGCAGCCTCTTCTCTGAGCTGCAGCCAACTTGTTTTTCTGTTCCTTAAACAGTCCTGCAGCACTTGCCAGGAAATGCAAGAAAATAAAATGACTCACTGAAACAGTAGTTGTTTTCATTGGAAATTATTAAAACAAATGGTAATGTTATCATATATTAACTTTAATATTAACATTCTGCAGCACAATTGTTTCTGCTGGTGAGTGGCAGCATCACAACAAGGACCATTTTGTCTTAAAAATAATATTAATGTGAGCTGATGCAAGTGGTGAGGTTGCCTAATGCAGTAGTGCTGACACAAGACATGGAATGACAATCTGGGGACCATAGAAAAAACTCACTGTCTGCTGAGCCAAGCTCACATCTTCAACCTGCACAGCAGCAAATCTGTGATTTAATTGTGAGGCTCTTTGCTCACAGGCAGCATTAATTCCATGCACCACCACTGTTAGTTGTGTTTATGTTATAGATACACGGACAGGATTGTTACTGTTTTTTTTTTCCCAAAATGTGATTGGAGTGGCTCTAAAAGACAAAATTCTAGATAAGATTTCTAGATTGCAGGAGAGAATTTGCCCATAAAGGATTGCACTAAGCACACTGACAATGCAATTATTATGAGATTTTCCTCTTATCACCATCTGAGTCCAAATTTCTCAGTTTTCTTTGAAGACCATGCAATATCTATTTCCTTGCATACTTTGATCTGCTCTACAACATCAAAACTCTTCCCAGTGGCTGGAGTGCAGACCTTGGGAGCAGCCTGTGAAAAGGGCAGCATCCCAGAGAATGGAAAGATCTGGGGATCTATATGTTTCTGCATTGCTAGAAATGCTTGATACCTGGAATTGCTGAGGGTGATGGGGAAGATTTGTGGTGCCCTCTGAGCAGTTGTTGTTTAACTAGGAGCTGGTAGCTCCTAACTAAACATAAACCCAGGTGTGCGTAGACACCCTCCCTGACGTCATGATTGCGTACTAAAACACACACAAAAAAACAGCAAGGCTTGTAGTTAGGGTCCTGGTGAGAACATTTGCATCTGACAGCCTAAAATACAGGCAAATTTTTTTAATTATTTGCTTAAATTGTGCACTTTCTGCAAACGATCCCAGCAGTAAACCTATTAGCTGAAATATTCACACAAAGTAAACAAAAAGAGCACAGACACGGCCAAGTCAAATTCAACTTTCTGTCTCAGTAAACCCTTGTGGGAGCATTTTTAGAAGCACATTTCTAGCCCCCCCTTGGTTTTTCAGAACTTCCAAATGCTGGTTTTTACAGAATTAATAGAAGTATATAAAAGTACATTTGCTCCCAAACAACAGCAGAAGGACTTCTATAAAAATAAAAGGACACAAAGCAGCAAAGTCAAGCATGGGTGTTGCCCTTTGTGCCTGGACCCAAACTGTCAGTTTTCAGCCCTAGCCCCTTTTTGGCTGCTTTCTCCCCCAGAGATGCCCACAGTAGAGGGAGGTGCACTCCTTGTGCATGTTACCTGAGCTGGTTTGCTCCTGGGTGTACCTGGAAATATATCTTGTGACTATGGGAGCCCTACAGCCTTAACCTCAACTCACTCCTGCACTGGGCATATCAGAAACTGGAATCATTGGGCACATGTATGGCTGGAGGGTCAGGAATGTGGTTTTCACCACCAATCTGCCAATTTTGGAAGATGACAAAGTGGTGGATGGGAGGGCACACAAGGAACGCACCGTGAGAGGCACCTTTCAGAGCCAAAAATCTCGATTTTCCCCAGCCCTGGCGTGTGAGGGGGCACACCTCCAATGGCAGATTACCTCCTAGTGTCATGCTCAGGAAATGACTGAGAAACCACCAACACCAGGGCAGGTATTTCATCGTGGATCCCACACCTCAGTGACACTTAATGCCTGCCTTTATGAGTGGATTGTAATTTTCAAATAGAGAGTAAAATATTCTTAAGTCCACTTTAAAAAAAAAAAATTCCTAAGAAGACAAGTTTATTCACCAAAAAATGTGTTGTTTCTGGTTTCTATCATGAGCTGGAGAGTCACCTGTTTTATGAAGTTTGTAGCAGGGATATTCTGCATGGATTTTTCTTACTTCAAATTCTAGTTTAGCTCAATCCACCATTTGTTTTAGTTTTTGGTGCCACAAACTGTTACGGTCTACATCACACAGAGGGTGAGAAAAGAGAGAAAATATTTGTCCTGGTTCCTTTCCTTTTTCTCCTGAGGATGTCTTTTGGAATCACATCTCCTCCATCCTTATCCCAGAGATGAGATCCATCATCTTCGCCTCTCCTTGCTCTCTTGGCAGTGGTGAAACCATTCCTATTTCATCTCTCACCCTTCCAAATCTTCCAGTGAGAACTTCACTGGAAGATTTTCACACCTCACATGATTGCAAAGGCATTACAGGCACGCTGACAACGCCTTCCTCAGTTTGCTTCCAGGCTGACGTAAACTTTGGTAAGGAGTAGAATTCAGGGATATCAAACATACCACTGGGAGTGAAACAGGCCAGCACAAGGGAACGTTTTTGTACATTCCACTTCCAACAGAAAACTCGAGGAAACAGCAGAGGATGCCCAGGGTCTCCAGCAGCCTGCAGTGGGGTGGGAAATGGGGGATGCTGCGGGAGGTGGGCGCGGATCCAAGGGGGCATGTCACCCACCCGAGACCTCCCCAGCAGGGGCAGTCTCACCTGGGGCAGCCTCACCTGGAGCCCTCGGACAGCAGCCCCACACCTCGCAGGCATCCAAGCTGGTGTCCCAGCTGCAGCACTGCCGGGAGCGGAGCCTCATTCCCCGGGATGCTCCTTGCTAGTCTCCGGCGAGGAGGAGGCAGTCCCCAGGGGAAAGGAAAGCAGGAGTGTTAGATGCTAAAGCCCCATCTGAGCTGACCTGTGGAAATTGCTGGAATAGATTCCTGCCTTCTGACCACCCTGCGCATCCGAATTCTTCCGGGATTTCTAAGAGTAGCACTTCCCTCCACAGGCTGCGGTGGAAGGGTCTGTGAAGGAGCACCATCAGAAAAAAAGCATTTTTACCAATAGTGCAATTTCACTCTGCGCAGACCCTGGGCAGATCAAACCCCTCTGTCTGTGGAGCCTGATCCAACACAAGGAGCAATGGGAATCTCAAGTATCCACAGGAATTCATGTTTATCTTTGGAAGGTCAAAACCTACCCCAGTTTCAATTTTCAGCTGAGCTTGGGGAGAGAGTTGCTAAGGTTCAGCTCTTAAAAAAATCTGTCATAAAATTGTCTGGAAGAAGAAGTTTGACTTGCTCCTGTAGGATTCATTACTTCCTCCATAAATGGCATTTCAACATGTTTGTATTGTGACTTCACTAGCTTTTGTTATGTATTTGAAATATAATAATATCCGATAATAGTTCACGGCAGAGTTATTTTTAAAATGTATAATAGTGACAGCATTCAGACATATTACAGACTTCATTTGAATGAAAAAAGTTTATGATTCTATGATTCACTTGCCTTACAGAAATTGTATTTTACTGTCATTATCAAAATTACATTATTTAAGTACTGCACGATTTTCATACCAAATTATCTTTTCACAGAAAAAAAAATCACTGCAGTAAATTACAGTGTATTAAAATTCTGAACACCATTTTCATATTACATTACAAACATTCTTTGTGCATTGTTTCTCTGCTGTAGCTTTGCTCTTTCATCAGATATAACCCAACATGAGATGCACAAAACTGGATTGAATGGGGAAGAACGTACAGGAGGTGCTGGTGCTGGGATCTGTTATGCTAAATGTAAATGTTAATTGTCTGTGTTCCATTATGCTTGTCTTTCCATGGATTTTTTGGCTCATTTTCTAGGTCCAGGATATTACCAGTGTTTTTTGGTGGGTTAGGAATGGCTGAGAGGGTGAAACCAAAGAGATGCAGTGAAAAACTGTTTTCTGTGGAGCTGTAAATAGTTTCCAGCAAAAATGTCTCTGCCCACTCCGCTCAGCCCTGAAGCCTGGGAAAGGAGATTGGTTTGTTTTCTTGAACTCGGGGGTGGCTCTTACTGCTCCAGGTCGGTGATTAACGAGGCTAACAAGGCTGATGGCAAGAGGAGGTGCTGACAGCCCAGCATTTATTCTGTGGAACCATGCAATATCAGATAAAAACAGTACTCGTGTCACACTGACTGCAAAACCAGCAGTTTTTCACACATACCTGAATCTAACCAGACTTTTTTAGTATACATTACAGAAGACTGTCATTGGAATAAACAGTAGGTAGCCACCCAATGCTTAACATGGCAGTCTGATTACAGTGGTCATAATTAATGATTAATAAATTCATTAATTTAGAGATGACTCAACAGCCCAGCTGAACTAGCCACCTCTGTCATCCTCATGCAGGAGACCTCTCAGCCCGAGGGGGGAATTCTACCCCCATTCTCTTTCTTGGTGCTGGACTCTGGGTCAAGCCCTGCTCCTCAAATGCTGACCATTTCTCAAATTTGCTTTATTAGAAAAGCTGCACAATGAGTCAGAGGAAGATCTGGTGAAATAACCACAGATTGATGTGGAAAAGAAGCGGTCAAAGGGAAACACAGGATTGGTCTCGGAATCAGGGGACTGAAACCACGACCCCCATGAGAGCACCACAAGGAGGGTTGACATCCACACTGAATTTTGTGGGGTTTCACTCAAAAACAAACCCAAGTCTGGTCCCACAGAGGGATTGGAACAGATTGGATGGGCTCATAGGCTGCCAAACACACAGAATTTCAGAGTAGCAGTTCCATAGCTGCACAAACATCGGAGCTTTCTTGGTCTCTCCCATCAAAGGAGTAGCTCTGATGCCACTGGAGAGCCAGAGCTGCATTTGCCACAAGCCAGCACAACATTAGTGTGGGCAGGGCAAACCTGGGAATGACCAGCAATAACACCTTGCATTTTTAATCCTAATGTATGTGAAGTCTGGGCAGTTGCTGAGAAACGAATGTAACTGATGGCAAGGGGAATGCACTGGTAAACCTGCAGTGACTAACCATTGAGGAGTCCTGGAAAATGAGGTGAAATCTAACATTCAGAGGGGAAAACGTGGTCTGCCATCAGGGATAACCTAACTGGAAAAATTGTGCCCTCACTAGGGAGGCCCACATGTTCATGCTGGAGAAATTAAGGGCATTTCTTCAGAACAGAGAGGGCAAGCATATAATGTTTGGGGTGAGAACATATTGTGGATTATTCTATTATTCTATAATTCTATACATACTGTGTAATTTCCTTTTACCTGGTATAATTTTATAACTATAAATACTAAAAATTAAATANCTCCATGCCTAGTGCTCTGAAATCACAGATAAAAACAGGACTCTTGTCCCAGCACAAGAGTGTTGGGAGATATGTTGTATCTTGATTCTAAATAAAAGCCAATCTTTAATACTATTCTATAGGAAATATAATTTTTTAGCATGTGTAAAGAAGGATTTAACTTCTGGTAATTTAGGACACCTTCCAATCCAGCCTTCCAGAAAGGCCAAATTATACACAGTAAATGATTGTTGGGGAACAGGTATCATGTTATCTGTCTTGTCCATAGCAAATTGTAAATTCATTCTAAACCACAAGTGTTGAGTTCTTAATCAAAGAAAACTACTTCCAATAATTTTGCTGCAGGTTTTCATACAGCTGTAAAGATGTACGTCAGTCGGAAAGATGATAAAATGTTTTTATATGTCTTGGAATAGTACTGGCAGACCTTTTCATTTCCCTTCAGTGTGGCCATAGGCTCAGCTCTGCGGTCTTTGCAGCCAGAAATAAAAACACAGAAATGTTGGTTTTGTTTTTTGGGTTTTTTTACCTGAATGATGACATCATGGGGGGCGTAGTAGCAGCCTGTGAATAGCGAAGGTGACAGTGAGATCGGGCTTCCTTCATCCCAGGCCAGGCTGGCTTGGGGAAGGGGGTTAGTACCCAGAAAAAAAGGAGATAACGAGCCTTAAGTAGGGATAATGGGGTGATCAGAAGACGTGGGAAACCTAGGCTGAATATCATTAAAATCTTCCTGACAGTGAGCTCTATTGTGCCTGGGAATTATCTCGCCAACCTCAACAGGAGCACTGCCAGGGGAAGGGTCTCAGGAGCAGCCCTGGCGCTAATCCAGAGCCCATGGACATTTTCTCACCCATTAAAGGGGTCTGGGGTGCCGTGCCATTGAATTCCCACGCAATTCCCAGAGGTTTTCCCAAAATTGCCGTGAATTGGTTGTGGGGAGCTCCTCCACACGGGCAGCCGGACCCCACAGGCTCTAGAGGTATCTCCCCGTGGTGCCAAGGTAAAAACCCTGTAAAAGCCCCCATTGTGGCTGAGCAGCCAGGTAATCTGAGCAACGGGGGCCACTGTGAGGAGCAGGGGTACGGACCAAGGCCAGGCTGGATGCTCTTGTAGCCCAGGGATGGTGGAGGTGGCGTTTGAAATCCCTGATTTTTGTTTTCCTGCCACGGGCAGAAAGCCAGGGGAACTGCGAGCAAAGGAAGCACCAGGCACAGCATCACGTACTTGAAACAAGTGAGGAAACAGTATTTTATTGTGGTTTTTTTGTTTGGTTGGTTTTTTTCCCCGTGCATTTTGTGTATACCCTCTGTAAATAAACTAGATCATGTGGAAGCTGGCAGCCCCTGCATCTGTTCTCTCCTGACAGACAAAACTTGCAGGATTATGAACTTCAGCTGCTACCTGGCTCCAGAAAGGCAGCAAGATTAAATAGTGGTGGGAAGTGCCTCTGCACAAACAATCTCAACTCATACGTTGCTTGGTAGGCACTGGCAATTAAATGCATTTTGATGCCAAAACTCAGCAGAGTACCACAAATGCCAGACATTAAAAATCACATTTTCCCAACAGCAAACACACTTCTTACCCTTGCGTGAATCCCCTGTATTGGAGTCTGGTCCAATATTCCCAGGAGGTTGTGTCTGTGCTGGCTGGCCCTCGCTGTTTGCCTATGTGGTAGCACTGGTGCTTTCACCCCAGTGGTACCACAGGCTTACCAGGATGTTACAGCTGAGGGCTTGGAGACAAGCCAGACATGCAGGAGCTCATGTTTACCTTCCACTGAGAGGCTTCAAGGCGAGGGTGAAGGAAAGGAGCCGATTCTGATGGAGGGTTTTGATCCAGAGTTTTATTCCTGGCCCAAGGGCCTGTGAGTCCAGTAACTGCTCCAACAGAATCCCGACCCCATGGCAGGCCAGGCCTTTTAACCAGGGGAGAGGGGGAGGGAAGGAACACAGGTGACACCAACCAGGTACGGGGGGAAGGTCCTAAGGGACAGAGGACACTTGGATGGTCCAGTGTCTTTCCAGGGGTGGGAAGCATCTTTTGAATCCTGCCAACGACTCTATGCCCTTCTGGAATGCCAGAGTTGTCTGGCAGCACTCATCAGGGAACAGGATGTGGAAGGGAGGAATGATTGACAAACCTGGCTGGGGAATCCTCTGGGTGAAGCCTGGAGTATCCTTAGACACACCGCAACACCTCTGCACCTGATAATTGTTTTCAGCACCTCATCCAATCTATCCATGTTTTGTACTCTGCCACACACTAGCACATGCTGATGTGGAAGTTTCTGTCTCCCAGTAAAGTTCCTGTAGCTCACTGGCTGGGTTGCTGCTGGGAGAGGTGAAGGGGCTCATCCACTTTTATTCATTACTACATGTGCCACACTCAATGAGATGTAGAGATCTGCAGCACTCGTCTGAGGCTAATAAAACCAGATTAAATAAAATTCCTTACTTTTTTTTAGGTACATTTATTAAAACCTCAAGATCTGTGTGGGGGAAAAAATAACTACACACCTCCTCAGTTTTCAACTTATTGGTCTGTTGGAGAGGGTTTATCCAGCTAATATAGCACTTTGAGACTGCATTACTTTAACCCAAAGCAGAATGACACAGTGAAAGAAAGTTTCACAGTTACTTTTTGGGATTTGAAGTCTTTTCCTCTGTATCCCTGAATAGTGTCCGCCTCTTCTTACAGCACCCTGATGTTTTTAAGTCTTGTTTCACTTTGGGTTTCCACAACTCCAGCACAAAGTCTGTCCTTATCCTTTGTACTTCCGTGGGGTGTAGTTTTGAGTTTACTACTTGAATTTCAACCAGATTTTCAGAATTTTTCTAATCTTCAAAAAAATTTTGAATTATCACCCTGCCCTTGAGCATGACCTCCACTTGTCTTTCTTCAGAGGAGAGAAACTTTTTGTATTCTAATAACTAAGCCATTGCTAAAATCTGGAGTACAATATAAAGAAGAACCCCCAGTGTGAAATCCTATTTGATAATCTGTTTCTACTTCGATAATGTGACACCTGTGCTCTCCAAACACATTTTCAGTAAGCTGATTAGTAATTTAGTGTTTCCCTACCTTGCACACGCGAGCTCTTTGGCACAGTGACACAAACCTGCTGAAGACAAAGTTGTGCCACATGCACAGCTTCCTCCTGCTCTCCTAATGCCTGTGACTCTGTCATGGAACAAAATTAGTTTGTTTTGACATGATCTGCTCTTGACAAATTCATCTTGGCTGCTGCTTGTCTCTTTGTTGTCTTCTATAAAACTATAAATATTTTAATTAATTGGTCCAAACTTTCTCCCTCAATTTTCTTCTTCATACTACAATGCCTTTGAAATGCCTGGTTGTATTTAATTTTTTTTTTTTT
>VZTB01015680.1:162553-173283 GCA_013397245.1 Thryothorus ludovicianus
CCCGGGCGGCCCCGCCGGCGCGGCGATGTGCGGTGCCCGCCGAGGGACCAGCTCCCGGCGCCGCTTTGCCCGGCTGTTTTTGTTGTTGTTTGGGTTTCATCTGTTTGGTTTTTTTTAGGGGGATGTTTAATACACGTGTGCGGAGGGGCTGTCACTCGCCTCGCCCCGCTCGGGGTGAGGGCACAGTCACGGGTGGGCATCCCCGCCGGCGGTGGGGCCTGCCTTGGAACGGAGAGAGGGGCCAAAAATGACCATCCTTGTCCCCCAGGAGCCGGGCAGGGCTGAGGGAGGCAGGAGCAGGGAGGCACACGGTGGGCGGGCAGGTGTGTGCCCACACCTGCGGCGCTGGGCAGGCCGGAGCTGCGCTCCGTCCTCCCCGCTCGCAACCTGAAGTTGCTTCCCCGCAGCCCGAAGGGTTCAGGAGCTTTCTGGGGGTAGTGGTTTAAGTAGTTTCCCGTTGGCTTCGTGTCCTCCGTTCCCTCCGAGCCCTCGGAAGGCTTTGTGGAAGGAGCATTAACTCTTCGCATGGCTCCGCGCGCACATTCCCCCGGCGCAGCCCTGGCCGCTGGATAACAGCGGGACCATCAAGACACGGCCGGGGTCACGGCCGAGAGAAGAAGGGAAGGAAGGGGAGGAAGGCAGAGCCGGAGCGCCGGGACCCGCAGTCGGTGGCTCCCTGCCCCTCGCTGGGGTCCGCGGTGCTGGAGGCACGCCGGGATCCTTGCCGGCTCCCGGCCCGAGCCGAGCATCCCTCCGCGCCCGGTTCCCGCTGCTTGGCACGGCTGCGGCCGCCGCTCCGTCCTCTCCAGCGTCCCTGAGCCGGGAAAAGCTACTCTGGGAGGTGGATGCTGGAGTGCCCGTGTCCGTGGGTGTGTGAGCAGTGGGGGACAAGGTGAGGAGGAGGAGTGCTCTGAAGGCTGGCACCCGGTAACCAGCCTCACTCGCTGTGAGCAGCAGGAGACTCATCCTGACCAACACGGTGAATGGAATAGTAGTTGGATATTGCATGCCAGCCATAAGAAAAATAAAAATCTTGAGCACGAATGTTACAGACTGATGGAAGTATATTTATCTTGAAGTGACAGAGAATATTCTTTCCCTTTTGGTAGAGCGGGGGTATCTGTCTGTGACTCCTCAGGTCCATACAAACCTCCTTGTTTTGGGGTGGTCAGATATATTTTGAGTTCCTCTAAACTTAACTTGATTGCAGATGGTGAATAACTTGTGTTTTGGGGTTTTTCAGTAAAGATCATGACTATAGCAGTGAAAGCTCACTGATGGGTATTGGAATGTCGAGCTGCCTGGACACAAAGCAGGAATCTCTCACTGCCCTTTCAAGAAAAGCCTTATAAACTTTCTAGAAAATACTGTACCAGTGCCTAAGTTGTGATTCCTCTTTCTCTTTTTCTCTCTTTTTTTTTCCTTTTTGTTGTTTTTACACTTAGTACAATTGTGTTTTGGGAAAATTAGTTAGGATTCCTGTTATAATTTGCTGAACAATTGCTTCTTTGCCAGCTTTGAATGCAGGTAAGACATTAGTAACTTGGAGGACAAGCTTCCAGATACACAACCACATAATATATACTATATATAAATATATATTGCATATAAAATATATTATATATGGATATATATATATATCTCAAGTATTACATGTGTAAGTATGTCCTGCAGGGTGTTTAATGCAAGTTTAATAACAAGGCAAGTGTAGGGAACATGTTGCACTGAGACTGAAGACAAATTCGGTGCAGCAGGAGTGTTTTTCTAAATCTAGTCAGAATTATAATCTGTTCCATATTTTACACAAAGNAAAATTAGATTAACTATTAGCTAAAAACATGTTTTAATTTCCAACACGATTTTTTAATACCAAATATTCTCTACAAAAATAATAATAGTAGTAGTAGTAGTAGTAGTAGTAGTAGTAGTAGTAAAGAGGAGAAGAGCAAGCAGTTGGGAATGAAATCTCTTTCATGGCCAATGTAGGTGAAATTCACATTTTCCTGACGTTTCTGTCGTAGGTTTTTGTTCTTCCCCAGTGCAGTTGATAACCATCTCTGTGATATTCTGTGCAGGAGCAATTTCACGTTGGTGCTGATGCCAGTTTTAACCCGAGAATACCTTGCCTGCAGTTGGAATCTGGTCTGTGGTATCTCTGTCGTGTTTTTACACGCGTAGCAACAGAGTGCTAATGAAGGCTAGGTGCAGGGTGGGTGTGCTGGTTTTATGGTTAGCTAAAATGTAGATTTAGGTTTGAAAATGAAGGTGCTAAAAACTAGATTAATGAGGTCTGGATAAGCAGTTAAATAGTGCCTAATGGATTAAACTACAATAAATGCTCAATGTACTTCTTTTTCTGCAGAAAGTCACATTGTGTTGCCCAATTATTAGAGAAATTTCTTAGGCTAGAAGGAAAAATTGCTGACTTTTTTTACCCCCATCATTTATGGTTATTATCCTTTGTATTATTTTGGGTTTGGGCAGCAGTTTTGTTTATTGGTACAGTGGCTTCCAATCTTCTTGTCATGAGTCATGACACAGTATTTCAGTTACCCCTGCGGACAAAATCTTAAATCTTCCCTTCTTGTGGCAAAATTTACAATATTAGGAAATGACTTAAATAATAGACCAAACACCAATTTAACATGTGGCTAAATTCTTCAGTATGTGCGATAGGAATACATAGGCATGTGAAACGTGGATTTAACATTTTGGTGTCTCTCTAAAATGTGAATATGGCCAGGAAAGGATGTCAGTGGTAAACTGAAGTTTGTATTTTTATCCCACTAGTGGTGCAGACCTGAGCTGCAAAGCAGAGTGGGCCAACAGTGACTGCACAGTCCTTATGTAAGGGTAACCTTCTTAGCAGAAAGTGCCCCAAAAATTGAGAGCTTTTTTGCCTGCTGATGAGAGAGATTAAATCTGCAGTCACAGAGTCAAGTTTGAGAAGGGAGGAATGAGGATCTTGGCTAACAAACAAGTTTATTTTTTTTTGAGTTTCTTACAAAAATGCTCCAGTTTCCAGTGTGTCCAGATACTGTTTTGTGTGTCCTTTATGTTTCCTGTTTTGGGGTTAAATGGTTGCTGTGTGTTACACTTCTAAGTCTTGATACCAGTACTTCTGCATGCAACATCACCAGGCTTGAATTAATCTCTGGAAAGATTCTAAAAATGTACCTTTGCAAACTGGAATAATGGGAGCATGGGAGCCTGCAGCCAGCGTCAGAGCAGCAGGTTACTTGGCTGTGCAGTTTGTACTCCCTCTAAAGAAATTAACTGAGCAGGGTATAATGAGCACTGGATGGTTCCTGGGAGTTGAGGGGGAAGGAGTGACATCGGAGCAGAGCCCGGTGCTGCTGCTTTTTAAAACAGGGTGTGAGAGGAATTTGGAGCACAGAAATATGTTTGGGCAACCTTTTCCTTTTGTCTGAAGAAAAAAATAAAGTAGAGGGAAAAGAAAAATAAAATCAGTTAATTTAAGGCTTTTTTGTGGGTTTTTGGTTGTTTTTACTTTCTTTTTTTTTTTTTTTTTTTTAATTATTTTTTTAAGGGAATAGTTAGAAGGTCTGGTCCTTTTCCTGCCAGGAAAAATCCTCATGATATGTTAGGAATCTTTTCCTTGCACTGGGAGGAGGAGGACTGCCCAGGTCCTGCCACCACACTTGCCACATACCCACAGTGGCTTTCTTTGACACCCTTAAAAGCAATTTAATAATTCTATTTTCCAACCAGGTTTAAATAAGACCAGCAATAACAGATTAGAGGCTGAGTAAAAGAGCATTAAAAAATACACGGCTGCTCATTAAAAGAGTTTAATCTAATCTGTGCCCTCAAAAAGGTGGGCAAACACAATGCAGATGAACCACTAATTACCACACTGGAATGCTGATGTGTTGGATGAACAAATTAAAACTAAATTCTCAGTTCTGACGCTTTTGAGTACTAGACTTTGCAAATGCAATTGTATTGAACGCATTATTTTACATACAGTATGTATAAAATACTGGCAGTTTTGCCAATACAAATGGTGCTTTTCAGAGGACCCCTTTTCTAGAGGGAAGGTCACCTAAAACTCTGGAAAATTTCCCTTTTATGGCAACAAAGAAACAGTTAACATAATTTTAATCCCTTAATATTTTCCCCTAAAATTTGAAAGGGTGCTTCTCCTTAATAGGAGAACCAAAATCAGAGTGAAGATTCCAGAGAAAAGTTCAGTCAAAATAAAACCGAGAAGAATATTCAGTCTGTTCTCAAAACAGTGCATTTTGGGTTTTTTTTTTTAATTATTTTTTTATTTGTTCTTGAAAACATATCTGGGAGTGATACGGAATGCAAAATTTTGGGGGCGTTATTTTATTGCACTTAAATAAGACAAAACAAAACCCCACAAACAAAAAAAAGCTCCAACAAAATAAAACAAAACAAAAAAAAAGACCAGAAGAGAGAAAACACTTAAAAACATATTTGTCTCAACTCCCAAATTCTTACCTTATCTAGAAAGTAGCTATTGCAACCTTTTAATGCAAGATCAGCACAAATTCAAAGACAGAGATAATGCAAAGGTTATGAGGCTGCTTTTGCTTTGTATGGTGGATTGTGGGAGGACAGATGCAGTGGCATTTTTTTTTTATTTGATTGAAAACTGAAGCTTGTTTTAACTTTCCAAGCATGTTTTAATTGGATTGCAAGAATTATACCTCCTCATCGATAAAGTTTTAAATAAATAATGGATTTCAGCTGTAACTGAAACTGATTGGTACTAAAAGTGATTTTAGCATAGAGTCGTAACTTTGTGTGACTAGAATGGCTCAAAGTCCAAACAAAATTCTGATAATGAAATGGAAAAACCACTGGGTGACAAAAAATGCTTGTTAGCATAGGAAGTTCAAGTGGGGAACAATGCAGGTATTCCCCAACAAAATACAACTTGGGGAAAATGAGTATAAATAAAAACCCAAACAAGCTCTGATTCGTACAAACTTGTCCTGCACACGCCTTCAAGAAATATTGTATATACTGCGATCAAAAGGATCGTCTGCAGTTTCCATATGATACCATCACTTTGTGGCTAGCTGTTCCCACTATAGCTCATGGATACAAACTTTGAAGAATATTAACAATATCCCATCTAATGGCCCTGTGTTTTTTGCACTCTTTGCCTCAGCACGTCTGTTCAGGGAGAGACTTTCTTCTTCCTACCAGCCTTCTCTCACCAAGAGGATTTATGACGTTGTTCACACTGTAACCTGGCACTGAAGCGCTGAGTGAACAAACAAAAAAGAGCAGGGAATGGTCAGGAATGAGGCATTTCTTCACACTGCCAAGCTTTCCTTGCTCATCCATCCCATTAGGCAGCAGGTCAGGAGCAGAGTAAAGCACATGTAGGACAGAGGAATACTCTGTCGGGTTCCTTTGGAACATGGATTCCTCAGAGTGAAATGCCAGAACATGTGTTTCCACCACTTCTTTATAAAGCTGCAGCTCAAACAGTCTAAAACACTGGGAAAGATCTGACCAGCTGTAACTGCTGGTGCTGTAGACTTGTATTTAAGAGACTGCACACAAATAGCACGGGACATAAGGACCCACACTTGCAGGATGGATACAGGCTCCAGAGGCAAGGCCATGTGCCAGCAGAGTCGTGAAGTTTTTGTTAGGCATTGCACTGTAACCACATGCCCTGGAATGAATTACAGAGCTTCTTAAGTGGTCATGCTAATGTTTTACTTATGAGTTCTTACCTGTAGAGGTATGGTCTCATAATTACAGTAATTACAAGGCTTATGAGTCCCATCATCCAAATCACCTTGCTCCCTCAAGACATTCTCAAAATTGCTATCTGTCTGATTCCCACACACCAAAAAGGCAATTTCAGAGTAAAGTTTCCACAATGAAAAAAATAACTCGAGTAGTCAGAGGAAAGAAACACTCAGCTCTGTTATTGAAACCCCTTCTTACTTGCAGTTTTCCTTTCTGAGCTTGCTCTTGTGAGCAGGGACACTGCAGCACAGGCAGCCAGGGGCTGGAGAGGAGCACAGTCAGTGCAGGGTGAGAGAGGACTACAGCTCCGAGTTCATTAACTGGAGCCTGAGATGATGCCCAGCAAGAGATGGGAAGGAAGAAATATTTCTCCACAGTGCCACTGCTGGTGTTTCCAACAGCACTGAGAGCTGCACTAAGGGCTGCACTGGCAGCATGCTCAGGATTAAGGCTGCTTAACATTTCTTGGCTTTAATTTTTTCCTTTAAAGTTGCACAATCATGGAATCACAGGTTGGTTTGGGTTGGAGGGACCTTAAAGCCCATCCAACCCTACCCTTGCCATGGCAGGGACACCTCCCACTGTTCCAGGCTGCTCCAAGCACCAGTGTCCAACCTGGCCTTGGACACTCCCAGGGATCCAGGGGCAGCCACAGCTGCTCTGGGCACCCTGTGCCAGGGCCTGCCCACCCTCACAGGGGGACAATTCCTGCCCAGTCTCCCATCCAGCCCTGCCCTCAGGCAGTGGGAGCCATTCCCTATGTCCTGCCCCTCCAGCTCCTTACCCAAATTCCCTCTCCAGATCCCTTTTAGGTGCTGATATTAATTTATCATGCCACTGGTTACTGGTTCTCACTTGGATGCTGAATGATTTCCTGTAACTTTTTGGATGCAGCCATCCAGCCAGGTCCTTATCCATCCAAGAGTCCCTCCTTCAAACCTGTCTCTCCAATTCAGTGCCAAAGTCTGAGTTTACACAGAGCTAAGTAGTTCTGCTATGAAGACAGAAATTATTTAGAATGCAAAAGAAATCTTCTATCCTACAGGGAATAGCTGTATGCTTAATTTTGAAAGTTCAGAATTGCCTTATGGCTAAATATGTGCATGTGTGAAATCTGGAATTTGTGGAGATGGTAGCTGTTAGCCCCCAAATACATAAGAGAAAAATGGGAGAAAATGTGAAAGAGAAATGTTTAGAAATGCACCCTCTTTCACAGTATAGCAGAGTTATAAAAAAATTATTGTCTTTTGCAAGAATATTGCGTATATTTTGTATCTAAATTAAATTATTAAAGATATATGAATTCTGCTTTAAGACCCTAATTACTGCCTCTCTGGAAGTAACATGGAGGGGCATCCTGTGAAGAGAGAGAATGCTATAAATAGAAACCCCAACAAGAGGGCTGTTCCTGGAATGTTCATGATACTGTGGAATCCAAAGAATTGAAGTTCAAGAAACGAAATACAGGGTAACACAAGTCCCACACTCTGAGTGTTGTATCTCATTTATGCCTGACTTTACATCACACACAGAACAGTTATAGTTGATGTGATTTGTGGCAATGTGAGATTTATAAGTGCCACCCATTTAGCCTTTTCTGGTTTGAGCTGGAGGGGCTCCATTCCATGGCTTCTGAAAAGGAATACTGGTTGTAGAAGTCACATTGGCTCTTCAGGAGCAACCAAGGGAATTGAGTGCAATGTGGGACACTTTGGACCTTCCATCTCTAATAAATCCAAACATGGTAAATCTTCAGGTGCTTTTTGGTGACACAGTTCTTAAGAAAAGACTCACAATTTTAACAAACTTATATTATCTCTGTAAGAGATTATATTATCAGTAAGCCTTTATCTGATAATATAACCAGTAATAGCAAAAGAGTAGGAACCTAATTCTAGACTTGTTGATGTTGTATTTCCTGACATGGTGAATATGGTTACAGGCTTTAGCCCTTAAAACACCATTTTACAGCTTCCCATTCCCAACCATGCTGCCATATCTCCTTCAGACACCAATGCTGTGGCACCTGGGAACACAGTTTAGTAGTGAACGTGTGGTGCTGGGTTAAAGGTTGTATTTGATGGCCTTTAGAGGCTTGCCCAACCTCAAAGGTCAGCATGAAAAAAAAATTAAGGAAATTAGAATTTCTTGCTAGGAACATCCTCCCTAAACTCAATTAAAAATGTTTCTTTTTACTTACTTAATATCACATCTCAAAATTCTTCAGTTCCAGTGGTCTGATTATCTCATCATCCTGCCTTCCCTTCCCTTTTACTCTGAACAATACTGTACATTTTCATAATAATTATACTTTGATTTTCTATACACCCATGCTCTCACTTGAGCGTCTTCATGAAAGGGCCTTAAGTACTATTGAATTGATCTTCAAAACACCTCTTCCATTATCCTCCTCATCCTCATCCCACAGGTAGGTGGGAACAGCAGCAAGGAGCCACTGAACATTGCCAAAGGCAATAGAGAGAGCAGGGCAGGGATGGAAGGTGAGAACTGAAAATGGGTGACACCTGCCTCACCATTAGCCCCCAGCAATTCCCCAGCTGATAGGAAAGGACAGAGCAGCTGTTCCTCAGCTTCTGAAAACCCAGAGCTGCCGTCTCCTGAGGTGCTTTTAGCCACCTCAGCGTGTAAACATTTTCCTTAAAAAAGCAAGATAATTTACCAGACAACATTTGTAGCAGACGAAATACGCCTATCCACAAAGCCATGTTGTTTGGCTGCAAGCAGGTGAGGGGGCAGAAAAAGTGACCGAGGGCTGGGATGAAAGGGGTTAAGCAAAAAGTGACCTGGATTTGGGTAAATTGTCGGGATGGCAGACAAAGGAAACATGGCTGGGAAAACTGTGCTGGGGATCGCTGCTGCTGGGTGGGTGTCCTTTGAATTGGTGCTTAGGGGCACATTCCACTACTCTTGCATGCGGAATAACCACCTCTCTGGCCTCTGCAAATCATGTACAACTGTATACATTGTACACTGGGGATCCACCGCCTAATTTTACACCTTATTTTGGCTTTGCTTCTCGAATTTAGCCGCTTCCATGAAAATTCCTGGGAAGAGAAATCTGTCTCTGCAGCGTAATTTAATCCCAGTCCTGTACAGGACTCACCCGGGTTTGTCATTCCTCAGGTGTTTCAGCCCCACCACTCGCCCGGATAATGCAGAGTGATTACCAGGCTGAATGAATTCTGACACAGCCTCCCCGGCTTCAGCAGAGTTGCCCTGGCGGTGAGTTTGGCCCGTGGATCCCATTGTTATGTTAAGGAGCTGTCAGTGCCGCACACGGATCGGGGGAGCTAACGCTGATGAGCTGCTGAAGCTGAAGTGTGCTATTTCAGTGTTATTAAATAAATCATTCAAATTTCGGTGACAGATTGCTCCCAGATTCTGCTCTCCCTGACTCCCTTTGACTCCTGCTGTATTATTTACCTGGTGAAAGCACTGCACAATGGCTGGGGCTGGTGATTGGAAGTGGTTTAGATAACCTCTACCCCCTGCCCTGCCTGAAATCTTCCCGTGTGGTACAACTATGCTGCGGGTAAATACTTCAGTGAACCCTTGTGCCAGGGTGAATTTGGTCAAGTGGGTCAGTGCATTTGGGGATCGTGGACTAAAAGTAAGAAATTCTGATGTAAGTATTCGTGGGGGCAGCAGACAAGAGCACTGAAACTGCAAGAACCTGGTGTTGAAATTCTGCTGACACAGTTTGGAGGGCTGGACACCAACAAATCCTTTTTGTTTTTGTACACACTTCTGCAGTGGAAATTGTCAGCAGTTTCAGGGTCAGGAAAGAATCCCAGCAACATTCAAAGGGTCATTCTAGCTTGATAGCTGCAGTGATTATGCATGTTGCAGGTTTCAAACTTTGTTTGAATAAACGTACTACTGTTATGGGGAAAAAAAACAACGCCAAACCCAAACAAAACTGGATTTGATAATACCTCTAATTTAACTGCCGATATGACTTTTGGAAGTTTGGGTAAACTCCTGGATTCTCTAATTCAAAAGAAGGAAAAAAGTCCTTGGCCTTGTCCAGAAAATGATAAAGAAAAGCATGAGTTATAAATAAATTTATAAAAAAACTTAGGTTATTTAACAGAGCATTTGGTGAAATCTAGCATAGAGGTGATATTTTAGCACATGCTAACCTCTTCATTTTAGGCAGCAGGTCTTTTCTGCAATGTAAAGATTCTTATCATTAACAAGTAGGAGAAAGAGGTATTTTAAAAGTGTATAGTTAGAGGGCAGGATCTTAAGTTGGTGAGTACATTAAAACACAGGGATTTTCTCCAGCACTACAGCTGTCATATTAGGGAGTAGTAAAACGTTGAGAATTCCTCGGGGAGGGGAGGCCTGAAGGAGAACTGAAAAATCCCTTGATTTATGTTACTTTGTTTCTGCACCCATTTAACTCACATTTCAACAAAAAGCTTTGAAATGGCCACAGAGAGACTATGACCTGGCCACACACTTGTGCTTAAGAGGGATTTAACAACAATTTTTTTTTCCAAGTAAACTTGTAACTTTCTTACAGAAGCAGCTCCAATTTGCTATTCATAAACTAACGCCGGTGTTACAGGCATGCCCTCTGACAGCACAAAGCACTTTAATTTCATTATTGCAGGCCCATGTCCATAGCCCATTGAATGTTTTCTGGGGTACAGACGCCCAGATTCACACCATAACACCCTCACAATTTCCAAGGACCGCCTCAACCCATGATAATCTCCCGCTCTCGTCCTCCAAAATCTCCCCAAATCCGTAACTGCCCTATAGTCCTTGGAGACTCCCCATAGCTGTCCCAAATTCATGATAAGCCCTTACAGCCCCACAGACATCCCCGAGCCCCTCAGACCCCCCAAATCCATGATAACTTCCCAGAACCCCTCCCAACTCCCCCAGAGCACTCCCAATCCGTGTTACCTCACCATTAACCCTCTTGTCCCTCTAGAACC
>VZTB01015680.1:183536-203690 GCA_013397245.1 Thryothorus ludovicianus
TTTTTTAACCCAGTATATGTGTTGTGGGTTGTTTGGGGCACTCTTAATTTTGCTGATGTAATGCACTTGGATCCCATTCCTCATTCCTGATTCACGTGAATAGACCCATTGATAGCAGTGAGACCACACAAGTGAACCAGGCTGGTAGAACTGTGTTCCTATGTTCCTGTGTTTTCTGTGGAGATTAAATTTAGATGATGAAATACTCATTGTTCTCGTGGAGCTGGCTCTTGGTGCATAAGCTCACATGGCCCAAGCAGAACCCTGTATTTATAGCTGTAAGTGAAATGTTCCAAATGATGTTATTTTTATAATGTGTTTTCTTGGTTTGGTTTTTTTTTTGGTTTTTTTTCCACAGGAAGAAAGCTATAAAAAAGTCATGAGCACCTCTACTGCAGGAGATTGTGTAGCTGGACTTGGGTGCTGCGGTTAGGAGGGAATGGTTAAATCCTACTGTGAAGGTTAAGATTTAAGTGAAGCAAGCGAGGCCCTGTTTGCTCTGTGGTTTGTTTTTTTTTTCAAATTTAGTAAGGTTAATCCAGGTAATCACACCAAAAGCTGGAATTAGTTCCCTTTGGAACTACTACAGCTGCAGTAGGAAGGGACTCCCTTCGCACGTGAGTGAGATCTAGATTCTGGCTACAGCACTGATTTGTAGGGGTGTACAAATCTACAGAGTACAGAACACTGCAGAGTGCAGCAGGGGGGATGTTCTTCCTTCCTGCCTGCTCTGACACACAGCTACCAAACACAGGAACTGCTGCTCCATCCATCCATCCATCCATCCAATCCATCCACCCACCCACCCATCCATGTTTTTTCGTGGCACTCACAAAATGCAAAGGCTGTGAGATCTGAGTGCACTCTGTTGTAGGAAGAACTGGTTCAGGGAGGCAGAGGCTCTGTCCAACCCTGCTCTGGCACAGCTCGCTGTGCTGTGGGGCATTTCACCTCTGTGGGTGGCTGCAACACTTCCTCTGCTACTCTTAGTGGGNCAGGAAGAAAGCTATAAAAAAGTCATGAGCACCTCTACTGCAGGAGCTTGTGGAGCTGAACTTGGGTGCTGCGGTTAGGAGGGAATGGTTAAATCCTACTGTGAAGGTTAAGATTTAAGTGAAGCAAGCGAGGCCCTGTTTGCTCTGTGGTTTGTTTTTTTTTTCAAATTTAGTAAGGTTAATCCAGGTAATCACACCAAAAGCTGGAATTAGTTCCCTTTGGAACTACTACAGCTGCAGTAGGAAGGGACTCCCTTCGCACGTGAGTGAGATCTAGATTCTGGCTACAGCACTGATTTGTAGGGGTGTACAAATCTACAGAGTACAGAACACTGCAGAGTGCAGCAGGGGGGATGTTCTTCCTTCCTGCCTGCTCTGACACACAGCTACCAAACACAGGAACTGCTGCTCCATCCATCCATCCATCCATCCAATCCATCCACCCACCCACCCATCCATGTTTTTTCGTGGCACTCACAAAATGCAAAGGCTGTGAGATCTGAGTGCACTCTGTTGTAGGAAGAACTGGTTCAGGGAGGCAGAGGCTCTGTCCAACCCTGCTCTGGCACAGCTCGCTGTGCTGTGGGGCATTTCACCTCTGTGGGTGGCTGCAACACTTCCTCTGCTACTCTTAGTGGGACAAATACCTGTGCAGGTATCTCTCCTCCTGCTGGCACTGTTGAGAAGCTCCACGAGGAGACACTTGAGAGGAGCAAGGAGATGCTTGAGAGGGTGTTGAGAGTGAAAGAAGTGGATTTTCTATCACAAATTTAGGCTTTAGTTTTTCTTTTGCCATTCTCTGTGCACTGGGTTCCTTCCTGTGCAGACTGCACTTGGCTCTGCAGCCAGGACATGCAAGGAAGGCTGGTGGGTTCATACTTCTGTCGAGGTTTATTGAGAAAATGTAAGGCATACAATAGGAGAAGTGAGTAATGTAATTGCCTGTAGTGTTATTCATGCTTAATGATCAATGGAAAAAATACATGTAGATAACATTATCATTTTTTCTGTGTGTGAAACTTGATCAGAACAAAGTAAATGAGTGGGTCATAGTGGGTTTTGGAGGTACATATAATCTAGTGTCTTCAGAAGGAGAGAACTAATGTGTCAGTATAAAACCTGTGATTGTTTAAAGGTCAAAATAAATGGGATAAACTGTGTCAGCAACAAACTAACCAAAGAGTTAAATCATAGTTAAATTTGCAGTCTTGTCAAGTAATTTAATGCTATGTTAATGAATTTTGTAGCAAGACTGTTTTGAATAGAATCCTTTTTCATCAGATGTTGTGCATATGCTCTCTGTTTGTCTAAAATAAAATGTAATGAAACAGCTAATAAACCCCCAATTTATTTGTTTCCTTTGAGAAATAAATCCTCGACATGCAACTACTGTTCTTTGTGTTTTGTACATGCTTTTCTCCCTTTCAGAGTGTACCTGTTATTAAAAATTTTCTCTTCTTTTGCTCCTAATTAGGAAAATAAAATGTGCAGGTAGACAGGCCAGTAATGCAGGAAAGCTCCTAAACCTTTCTTCTGCCAGTCTGGAATTGTACAAGGGCACTTAAGAACTGTGGGCTGTGTAGCCTGGAAAGTAGAATGATAAAATGAGAACTGGGAGAAGGCACAGCTTCATCTGTTTTCTCTTATGTTTGACCTCAGGGGTGATCAAGAGAAGGAAATAANAGAGAAGTAAATAATGTGTGACTCTGCATACGTAAATTCTGAAGTGGTTGTGTTTTATTTGTTTTGTTGGCAGAACTTTGTAAAGTTAGAGGGGGGAACTGAGCAAAACCAAACCAGCCTTGAAAGAGTTGGGGAGTAAATCCCGGCATGAAAGCATTGAAATAGGTCAAAATCATTAGTAACTCCTCATCTCTTCATCACCTTGGTGCACTGCCTTCCCATTCTTTGGTGCTTATCCTGATCCCCAGGGTGCAGTTGTCTTATTCCATTAATAGCTGTATTAAACTTTATGTTTGCTGTTCAGGTCTTTAACTTCCTTCAGCACCAAGAAGTGGTGTAAACTGTCTGTGAGAAGGTGCTGAGGAGCACTGCAGTTATCTGTGCCTATAAAAAGATTTGGAGCCTGTGCCTAAATACCATGCTCTGTTTGTTTTCTAGAACAGTGAAGGCATTTACCATTTTGATTACAGAAAATTTCTTTTTTCTTTCTCTTTTTATGAATGCAGGACCTTGGTGATGGTTATCTTAGTAAGACACACTTCCAAGTAAGAAACAGAAACATCCCACCAGACCTCAAGGAGAAAAACAATGATAACACTGAGCAAATGTTATTTGCACATGTAGAAGTAAGTACAGATTTTTGAACTTAAGTGTTATGAAATAAGTAATAAAATAAAAAAACTGTATGCTAGTAAGTCATTCAAATCTGAAGTTACCAGTGGCTTTTCATTAGCTGTCCTACAGTTATAGGAAAACTAATTAATACACCTCATTGAGGTGTAAAGCTGTATTGGTGATGAAAATTGGGAAGAAATGGAGAAGATTCCGTCATCCTTTATGTAGGTGTTCTCCTCATAGGATAATATTTCATAGCATTTTGATTCACTTACATTAGGAAAACTTCTTGTGTATGTGTTTGGAAAAAGATTAATCATCAAGATTTATTTATCTTAGAGGTAAATGTTAGTTAAAAGAATAAAGGAAACTTTGAGGTTCATACTCATTTGAAATGATGTTTATTGAATAAAATACTCATACTTTTATACTCAGTAGCTGCTTTTCTACTGTGGAACTGACTTAATGACTGATCAGTTTTTTGAAACTGGTGGCGGGCAATGAGATGTTCCTGAAGGAGAATAAATATCTTTCTTCCAGAAGATTAAAACTGTTCATTAAACTCTGTTTGAACTGATCAGAATAATTATTTGCTTGCTTGAGTCTGCATCAGACTTCCAGATTATTGACTAATCAGGATATAAATGACAGGGATTCCCTCTCTTGTTACATTGTTATCATAAATAAGAAAATAAATCTTGGATTATAATATACTGAAAGCAATGTATTCTTTATAATATAAGCTGTTGAACAGGTGCATGTGGCGTACTTTGCAGTTACCTTTTTCTGTAATTCCTTTCCCTTTTTCATCAGCACTCTGCTTTTTTTTTCCCTCACTGAGACTCTGGTACATTTAAGGCATTTCTGGTCTGAAATGAGTGTTCTTTTGGCCTGGTTTCTGAAGGAAATGGCACTTAAAACAGTTGTGCTATTAGTCTGTGATACAGTCTTTTCTACTGATTTTTGAGCTCACTCACAGGTTTCAGCTGCATTTGGAAAAAGGATAGATATTTAAGTCATTTAAGGAATTGCTGAGGCATTTTCCAAGTTTTTGTTTAAATTGTATTTTAGTATTTTATAAAAAGAAGGTGGATATCAATGCTTCAGGGGTTATTATTTAATTGTTGTTAACAACAGTATTTGTATACTTCAGTCCTGACTTGTAACAACACATTACTGTTTATATTGAAAATTGCTTTTGATGATTGTGACCTTTTTTTCTTTAAATAATGAATCAAGTATTGTTACGGAGTGCATTTTAAAAGAACATCTGTAAAAAGCTCTTCAGTCCTTCTTCTGGAAAGGTGTCAATTACAGAAAATGTTATAAACCAAAAAAGACCTCATAGTCTCAAACATACTGAAATGTTAAATACACTGAAATATTACAATAAATAATACACTGAAGTAAGATTCCGGGCCAAGCTTTGTGTTTCATTAAGAAACTGAGGTGAGTAGTCCTTGAGGTATTTTCAAGGATTTCTTTATTTCAAACCACAGTAATGTGCAGGTTGGAAGGACCCTCTTTGGGAAGGAGCCTTTGTACCTGTTGTGTAGGAGCAGTAAAGATGAAGGGTGAAGGAAGAGAAAAGTCTCAGAAAATTAGGGAGGTTATAAGACCATAAGAAAAAGAATTAATTTATTTTCTAGGATATTCAATGTCTAATAGAGATGATGTCAAATTTGCATTCTTCATTGAGCTGAAGGGTAACCAGACTGTTAAAGTTATTTGATCTATCAAATAGGAAAATTAAATTTGCTATGAATATGTAGAGTGAAGCTGTGTGTTTTAACACTAAGAATGGTGAATATGGTGACTGTAGAGAGGTTACAATTTCTTAGGGACAGAGGTTACAATTTCTTAGGCACAGTAGTTACTGTGTAACATGCATGTTCTCTTTCACAAATATTGAGTGCCCAATTCCACTCTAATTAAAATCTATTATTGAAAAGGTGTTAGATTTTGGCATGTTTTTTAATTTTAGTGTATGTTGTACTCATAAATCACATGGTGTTACAGAATTACTGCAATCTTTTTGAATAAGTTGTTGAAATACATTCTGATGAAAAGCAAAAGTTGTGGTATTGGTGGAAATTGGAAACATTTCTTCTGGCTATCTGCATACAATATTTACCTTTTTTTTTAGGAAATTAGTAAGTTTTATTTTTATCTATTGAAGCTTAAGAAGCTCTTAATAAGAAATTAAATTTATTTTGTACAAAACAGCCATTGACTGATAGTTGCATATTTCACGATTTTCAGTTCCAGAATTACTGTTATGATCTTGATTTTTCTATATTGTATCTCTATTATTTGTATCTTACTGGAATATTTCCATCTGTCTAATCTGATTTCCTTCAAGGTGTGGTAGATATGATGCATGTGCATGTAATATATAATTAACCAGGAACAGTAAGAAAGGAAAAATACGGAAATTAAGATCCAAGTAATCAACATTCATTGTTAGGAGCAATCAGTGTGGACAAAAATGAAAAAACCCAGTGCTGTGGAATATGCCAGGGTGTAAGAGGCTAGAAGATTTTCTTTCCCTCATCCTGGTAATCCAGTTCAAAGGTTAAAAATAGAACATTAGTTCTGGCAGACAAGGTGAAAATTTGGAGGAAAGTCAGAAGACTGCGAAGTTGGATGAAGTTATGGCGAAGTTATTTATAGTGAGAATTTAACTCCTGTGTAAGAGGTTGAACTCAGGACACATCAGGGAACAGGTGATGTAGAATAAATCATAAATACATCCTGTTGTAGTGGGGTACAGTTAGGATGTCAAAACTGCAGAGAGGCAAAATTATTATTGTTCTACTCATTTTTTGTCTGTGACGAGACACTGAAACCTAATGATATGATAAAGAAAATACACAAATAGCCTGAAGTAACTTTATTCAAATAGAAAATCAATTACCAGTTATCACAGTATCAAAAATGTGCTAATCTTATGGGATCTACTGGAAACCTGACCAATTTTCTTGGATTAGCATGGATGGGTAATGTTTCCAACTGTCCATCTCATTGATTGGTGTCTTAATATCAGGAGCCTTCCTGGAGAAGGAGTGATGAATAAATTTATATTCTGGTCTTTTCCACAGAGCAGTCTGTATTATGTTCTGGTTCCTCTTATACAAGTTGTGTTTTCATCTGAAAACCAAGAATAAAGTTCTATGTGGGTTTCTTTCTGCTTATTTTAGATATCTGCAATATAGAGCTTGTCACTTAAATCTTTGTTTCAGCCTGAGGAGGTAAAAAAGCGGTTTTGGGTATAAATCAGTTGACCTATTTTAGGTGTCTTCTCTAGGAGAGGATGAGTCTAAAAGTGTGTGTTTTTCCTCAGGGGTGATCAAGGTTAAGCTAAGTGGCTGTAGATGCCTGCATGTTGTCATGTCAGCCCCAGACAGCAAAAGGTGGCTCTGGGCTCCTTAAAGGGAATTTGTGCTGGTGACTTTACTGGGGCTGAGATTTCACTTTGGTGGTGAAGCTCATGCTTAGTTGAGGATTGTGTTTTGTAAAGTAGCACCGTAAAGACAGTTTAAGGGAGTTTGTCTTTTTATGCTTGGCTATGTCTCAATTGTCAAGCTGTTTATCTTAATAAGATGCCTGGGAATCCTGTTTTAGGCACACCCTATTTTTCCATTTTTCCATCCTCCTAGAAAAGGATTCATGCTGTTCTTCTGGTATGCCGTCCTCTGTTTTTTGTGGTTTTAGTGTAATCAAGATGTTTATTTCTACATTCCGGTTGGTAAACAGAAACTACTAATAACATTGTGACTGATGATAAGCTTTAGGCCAGGTTGGTGGAGGATGTCCTTCTGAGCAATGAGATCAGATTCAGTCCTTTGGATATGAGCTGAAGAGTCATAAACCTTTTAGAGTCTCTTCCAAAAGAATAAAAATAGCCTGAAAGGCAAAGCAAGGGACAGCTAGGAACACAGAGGCACCATTTGAAAATTTTTAAGTTGCCATTTTGTTCTGGTTAAATTTTTATTGAATCAGTTGTTGTCTTTCTGAGCTGTTCTGACTTTATGCCAGCTGAGTGTCATCTGTACTTTTCCACAGACAGCATAAATCTTGTGTAACCACCATAAAGCGTTCTGGCTAATTCAACAACAATCTTCAATATGTATTCTTTCTTGATCCAAATCAAATCTGTCCTCCCAGGACATCTGTCAGGATGTCATCTCTGTCAGTGAACATGGGACTATCTTTTCTAGCAAGGACAGAACAGTTACATACATTATTGCATGAATTGTTGATAAAGTGAAAAATACTCTGCAAGATTCAAAGTGAGGGTAATTCTCCTGCCTCAAAGAGCTTATACTCTAAACAAGTAAAATGGGAAAATCTGGATTCACTTTATGCATTCTTTTTGTTTGTTACTCAGATAGCCCAAGGGAAGCAATAACTTGGAGTAATAATTCTCAGTGTGTGGTTTGTCTCAGCTCCTCTGGGTATTGCAGAAGAAGTGAGTCAGCATGGAACCATTCCTGGAGCTGGAGCCACTGCTACTTCATAAAGGAGTGGGCAGGTTGGGAATGCTGAAGGTCTGTTCATACCTGACACTGCCTTTGGAAAATGAGCACTGAGCCCCAGCAAAGACACTGATGAAGTTTTGCATTTGCTGTGTTGTAGGCTCCACCTTTGCTGGCAGCTGTTCATGAGTGTTGGTGAGGATCTGCCCGATGGGGGTTGTGGGAATGAGTCTGACATCTTCCTTAAGCATTGTAATTCCATTATGTGCTGTTCAGCCTTGCTTTTAAGTTTGTAGCAAATAGAAAACTAAAATTTTTTTGCAATTATTAATCTTTTTTTCCTCTAAACAAATCCGGTATTTTTGCAATTAGGAACAGCTCCTTTTTCTTTTTTTCTGTGCAAAAATAAATAAGATGAACACAGTGTAAATATTTGCATAACCACAGTATTTGTTGGATGGTTAAGTGAAAACCTAGCAAACAGTACTTAAGGAGAAAAATGTAAATACATTTAATAGAATCCAGCATTCGCTGCAGGAAATAATGGAAATATCTTAGTAAAGAGGGAGAAGCTCAAGTTTTGCATACCTAAAACATCAGCTTGTTATAAATGTGTTGGGATCAAGAGCAGTGAAGTTGCTCATGTACCAGCACTGTTTTTAAATGCCACATGACAGAAATGAAACCCAAACGGAGACCTGTAAAAAATAAATCAAGAAACCACTTATGCTGAAGAGTTCTAAACATATTGCAAAACGCAGTGAAGATCATCGTGATTTTGCTTAAAAATCTATTAATCTGAAAGCAGAATTAGCCTTTATTAAACCACAGGAAAATATTCCAGTGTGGATTTTATTAACTGTCATCTACATGGAAAGGCTTGGCAAAATAACAGCATTGTTTAGAAATAGGCTGGAAGGAACTTTGGTGTAGACATTGCATCCCTTCCTCAAGCTACAGAGCCCCTCAGAAAAAGAAGAATGCCTCAGACAGATGCCACCTGAGTCCTGGTCCTGCTTTGGGGCTCCTTCCGTGGTGGGATGCCTGGTCCTTCACAGGGGAGGTTTAAATGCTTCTGCTCCTGTAAAGCTCTGGAGGCACGGGAAGGTTTTGTCTTCCCACACACAGACCTTTGTGCATCATTTTCTGCGTGTCACATTGGAATCCTGGCAAATCTTATCAGCAGTAGTTACATTTAGTTTCCAACAGCTTTGATGACATGCTGTTGGCTTGACTCTTGTTGAGGGTGGTGGGACCCTGATCTGAATTCTCTATTTTGCACATTCTTTGATTGCTGTTCTCTTTTACCCACCGATAACTTTCCACAAATCTTAGGAAATGTATCAAGGGCAAATATATGAACTAATTATAATGCTTTTGGGAGTGCTGAAGGAGCACTTTGTATGACCTCCAAAAGCGATTCATTTTCTGTTTAGATATTGGCATGGAGTGATTTCAACTTTTTATCTGCCATCTTGGTATTCAGAGCTGTCACTTAATATTAGCAAATAAGTGCTACATCAGACCCAGGAAAAGATGCTCTGATTCAGGTTTGGTAACTGAATGTGACAGTTTAGTTGGAGTTACCCTGGTTGAAGGCATGATGTCACTTCAGCAGAATGTCTTTTCTTGTGCAGTAAATAAACCTTCATTTCCTGTGGAGCCCACACTGAGGCTATAAGAAGTGAAGGTGTTTTTCCCAGAATCTGAACTTTCAGAGAGTAGTAGTGCCAGTGACAAAACTATTTATAAGCCTACCCTTTTGTCCTGGTGGTCCTGTGTTTTAGATATTAAAAAGGGGCATTGTTGTTTTGTTTCCATTTAGTGCATTTTCTCATGATGTCTGGAAAACTCTTTTGAAAAATCTGTATGGTGGTTTTAGAGCATCTAGACAAGATGAAAATCAGAGTAAAGTATTTACATGTTTATAATTCTTAAAGTTAAAATTTAATTAAATAATTCTAGTTTAATTTAATGTCGTAAATATACGTTCTGATGGAGTTTCTTTATACGGTAAGTCATTATTATTAGCTTGTAAAAAACAGTTTTAAAAAATGTGCCAGAGCAGACTTGAACCATGGTTATCTTCACACAATAAATTGTATTAGTTACTTTAGAACTGTGTGTAATTGCATATACAGCAGCAATATCAGAGATACATAAGCCACACAGTCACTCACCTGCATGGACTGTGCTTCCTCTCTCAGCTTGCTGGGTTAAGATGATTTTTTACATATCTTGGTGACTCTTCCATCAAATGTTTTGATGCTTGGCATGACTTGATAGCTGGGCAAAACATCAAGAAATCCCAGCTTCTGCAGTTTTATCAATGAAAAGGCTTGTGAGAAATTAGAATCTGTTTTTCTGTTTCCAATTTAAAAATGTGTTCTTAATAGGAGAGACAGTTATGGAAAGGAACATTTTTCCTTTGTTGTATCGTTCAACCCCTCTCTCTCCCTCTTTTTTCCTCCCACAAAAAAATGTTCAAAATGAGCTGCCATGAGTGGAGGAGGTGCTGAATTGATGGTCTTATCAGCAGTGCTTATATTGGCCCATTTGGCCACACTTTGGTTTCTTTTTATTTAATATATTGAAACTAATGCATGTTGTAATACTATACCACTGTGACATTCCCTAAACAGCACTGCGTGCCTAGGGATAATGGGAATGAAGAGCTTGGGATCTAAATTCCCCAAGTTTTATCCATTTTGGTCTCAAGACACAGTTGAGGATGCAGAACTTGATTCATATTGGCCATAGTTGTTCAGAGTTGTTTAATCACCGAGATACACACATTGCAGAAGTATTTTTCTCCAAGCACATACATCGAGATGTGATGTCAAATATCACAGAAAGATTAATGTTAACATTCTTGCATTCCTGAAAGCAAATCTCCAGTATGTTTGTAACAACCTGACTGTGCCAGGTGTAGATAAATTTTGTAGATAAATACACATTTTCAAATACTTAATGACATTAATTCACAAATGAGAGACACAACTCATGTTGAGAGACTGTAGTGTTTGTCAATACTGTTTTACCACAATAGAAGCAAAATCACATTCTGGTCAATTGCTAGCATTTTGCTTTTAATGGTGAACCTCAAAACACTTCATGTTTCCAGCCTTGCATATATGCTTGCTTTTGATTTTCTTAAATTAAATTGTTCTGATTCAATGTTACGCTCTAATTTTGTGTGGATGATGATGCTCATCTGTATTGAAACAATGCTTTTATTTTGGCCAAGTGTCTGTGTTTTTAGCAGTGTCATATGATTATCTTTCAGTGTGCTTGGATTTCTCGCCTGCAGCACACAGGTCATGTTGGCTCAGAGTGAATATTGCAGGTTTAGGACCTCAGAGTGGCAGCCTGAGAACCAGGCTAAATTGCCAAACTTCCATATGTTGCTGCTTTGTGGAAAATTCATGGTTATTGTCCTTTCAGCTGTGAGGTCCAACTGTGAGGTTTTTTTTCTTTCCCAACACCATCTCACTCTCATTGTCTCTGAACTCTCACGATACATGAAAAAAATGCTTTTCTCCCCTTCGTTACAAAGAATGGTTGTGTTTTGCTGCTCTGGAAAGAGATGCAGTCTCATACTTTCTTTTCTCCCCGTACATGATGAGGTTTACTTTACCATAAATATTTTTGTTAGCCTTATTAATTAAGAAGCAGCCACTGCTGGGTTTGTGTTAATATTGTAAACAAAGCAATTTAGCGTTTTTCTTGAGGTCAGAACATGGTGTTTCTTGAGAACCTTATAGACTTACATTGTGTAATCAGTGTATGATTTTGAGGTCAGGTCCTTTCTAAATATAACTAAAGAGCATTGAAGTTCACTGAAACTTAGGAACTTGTGGTGCAGGAAAATGTGTTCTAGAGCTACAAATTATTTTTCATGAATCATAAAAATATCTTACTTTTCCCCATATAGACCAACACATAGAGAAGAGACACTGCTTTTTACCTTGTAGGAGTCAAGACTTAATATATAGACTTTAAAAACATGTCTATATATAAAGTGTGTATATAACATAAGACTTTCTTGTACTGTGCTGGTATTCAACATGACACTGCCAATGCAGTGTGTTAAAATTTGGTACTAATGTGATTATGAACACCCCAATTTAAAAATTTCTGTTCTAGTACATGGCAGAAATTGATTTGGTTCTGTCAACTTTTATAAGGCAGGTGTTTTCCTTAATGAGCAAGACAATAGATCTTTAATACAGAGCAGGGTTGTTTTTTATTTTTCACTTGAATTTGGTTTGTTAATGTTGTGTAATCTTTCTGCCCTGTTTTGCCAGGGACTAGTTCAGGCACCAACTGGACATGCTCACTAACTTTTTAAATGAGACACTCATTTCTGCTTAGTGCAAGATACTGAGAACACATCCTGAGCGCAGGGGACGTTAATGTTTGGGAATGGAAAATACACTTCTTGGCATAAATGGATGTAACTGGGAGTATTTCATTTAATAGGTGGCTTTCTCATGATGATCCGTGGTGGTAGCAATGAAAATGAGTTATTTGAGTTGATTCAAACATCTCTTACCACCAATTTCCTCTGGATTCTGAGGAAGATGTAATGTCGCACAGTAAATAAGATTTAAGTTTGCTGTTTGAAAAGGAAAACAATAAAGTGTAAGACCTCATTGTGATCATGAAATAGACATTTTTCTGGGATAAGTCATCAGTGAAGTTGTGGAAAGGCAGACGTGTCTAGTATGGGAGAGGGAAAGCTGGGAGACAAAAGACTTATGCTGTAGGTCATGCTTTATAACATAAGCTTTGTGTCCATCTAGTGATTTTTGTAATATGATCATTAGTATTTCCATCTGTATTTTGTGTTTTCCCCTATTTGATAGCTTGCCAGTAAAATTTCTTTCTCAGGCAGCTGAACCTAGCTTGCAGGCTGACAGGGCACAAAAAAAGCCCCCCACCTTCAAAGGAAAGCACATTAAAAAGCTCAGAAATCACCCGAAAGCGTTAACGGCTCTGTTGGCTGTTACACGATGGGATGCAGGAATTGCAGTAATGTTCTCTTCCATCTGGTGCCTGCAAACTTGCTGTTTTCAGAGGCATTCACTGCTGTAACAAACTGTTCACTTATTCATTCCTGTGTGGTTGCCCGTTATTCTTTGGAAAGGACTTGGGTTGAAAGCGGCTCGGTTCTTTGTTACAGAAGTGCTCAATGTCAAACATATTACAAGGAGATGTCAGTCCAAATGCAAATACCATCAACTCTCAGAGCCTCTCCGCATGTTGTGTATATTTGGAATGTGCTGTGAAGGTGTAGTCCCAGGAGTGAGGATCTTGACTGACAATACTCGGAGGAAAATCATGCAATATCTGTGCCAAAACGTCTATCTCAGGCTGAAATTTCAATTTCCGCTTTGAATTTCCTGGCTTGTGTTAGCTGACATTGCAGCCTTGGTTTTCCTTCTTGTCTTGGTGGTTATTTTCTTTGTTGCATCTGGACTGGTTAATTTTCAGGAAGGTGAGATTGCAACTGAGTGAAGGTGTCACTCTGAGAGGGAGGAATGGTTTAAGGAGCTAAAGCAAGTGAAGACGTATTTCTTATTGCCAGACCATGAAATAAAGGAGTTCATATATCATTTCTGAGCAACAAACTACTTAAAAATGTCCAACTCTTGGTCATCCCTGAACATCTGAAGTCCTTATGTTCTTATAGCAGTAGTCTTTGGTGATGTGTTTGTATCAAGACAGGTTAGCTATCACCTGTCATATGTGATCCTATCCCAGAATTTAAATTAGTTTCTTCAGTCCTGCAGTATTGAGCAAGTAGATTAACTTATTAATAGTTGTCCTGAAAGTGTTGCGGGAATTCTCAGCATTCCTCCTGTTTTGGTTGAGTGTTACGTAATGATGTACATTCATGTAAATCTTGTGTTGGTTTCAGAAATTGTGAGTAGCATTGGGGTGTGTTGAGATGACCTTGGAAACACTCGTTTCAGTATATGTGAATTTTCTGGTCTGTACACTGTGCCTTTGTCTTTTTCAGCTTTTTCTTCTGGAAGGATTTGGTGCTGCCTGTGCTGTGTGTGGGATCTGGCACTGCTGTATTCCATGTGCTGCAGGCACAGTGTCTGAAGTACCACCAGGTCTGCTCTTGAGGGTCTCAGGGCTTTTAGGATGAAAGCATAGCTCTCACAGGCAGGTATGTGGGGGCCAGTGGTTGTGCCTGTTTTTGACTCAGTTTCTTTGGAAATTCTCTGGAGATCACTTAAGATTCTGTTTGTCACCACAGTGTACTCTTGAGGTTGTTTGCCAATTTTTTGTGCTTTTGAGCATGTCTAAATGAAGATCTTATCTGCTTGAGTTAAGGCAGCCGCAGTGCAGACATGGGTTGATGGTCATGGTGTCCTTCAAAACCAGTCATTTCTTCACCAGCTAACTTGGAACTTTAGCCCTGAATATGATTTAATGAATCTGAATTAAGCCTCTAGCTTAAGCAAACTGAATTCCATCTTCCAGCTTCATTAGTACTTCAATTAGTGCTTGTGAAACTTTTGTTTTCCCTCCTATATACTCGGTGAAATCCATACTTTTGGGTTGTTGGTAGGTAATACTGATCTTTTTGGAAGGGAGGTCTGTCAGAGGAATTAAATGTTGTTATCTGGGCCATACAATTTCCAGCAGTTGTGGAAGCTGCGGCAGGTGTCTGGGCTGACCTGGACCTTGGCAGCGGTGTGTCCTTTGCCTCTCTTCAGCAGAAGCTTTGAGCACAAGATACTTGGGAAAATCAGACCACATAAAGAGAGCAATGCCAATCTGAATGAGAATCTCTGATTTTGAAGGTGGTGTCCAAGATTTAGAAGCCAAGGCAGAGCTAAATGTCTTGAGTAGTTGAACAGGTTTGCAAGAAAGAATGCAAGAGCTAGAAAAAGCTTCTCATATGAAATCCTGAAACCAAGTAGGAAGCATCAATATATTTAAACATCTCCTTTGCAGGATTCTTGTCTTTCAGCAGAGTCACAGCGTGTGTTCTAATACATGTTTAGTGTATGTTTAATTACTGCACTGTTTAAGATGCTGAAGTGTAGTTAAAAATTGAAGAGAATATTGAATCAAAATTTTGATCCCATGGTCTGATACAAGCTAGAAATATTTAGCACTCAGAAGAAATAATATTACGACTGCTATTATTACTACTGTCCATTTAAATACAAATGTAAATGGCAGACTGTCTCAAGGGTTTCTAATTTTTAAAATACTTCTAATTGCTGCCTGTTGTTAGATGCTTGAATTCCATATTCCACAGGTTTTGTCCCGCATTTTAGAAGGATAGAAACATGTTTGGTGTTTAACATTAGATGTAGTTTTTTGTAAACCATAACTGCACAAATTTGAATTCTGAGAAAAATATTAGTCTCAAGTATTAGTATTTGAGACTGCAAAAGGTCTGCTATGCCATGGTTAGCAAAGTATAACACTTACCTTTGGATTGTGTTAGAAAACCTGTTTTGATCTGTTTTTCTGTGATGTGTGCTTCAGTTTCTGCCTTTGCCCCTTCTCAGAAATTCTTTCTGTGGAGTGACGCTAACCACATTTGAGCAAAGTAAAGGTTTTTAAAGATAATTCAGCTCCTGCAAGTTTTATGGAGGTGAATGGCTGAGTGGAGGACAGGTCATGAAAGTTCTCCTCCTGAGGTTACTTGCTGTGTGCCAGAGAATCCACACTGTGCCTATGTAAATGTCCCAGCTGGGGCAAGAGCCCTCTCCTTCCTTGGGCTTAACACTTGATGCAGATCTGAAGAATAGAAGAATCAGCCAGACTAAACATTTCACAGTAATTCCAGGTAATTCTGGACTTACAGTATTTAGCAAGCAACCTGATAAGCAATTTCAAAATATTTTCTCATCCTAATTTGAGGCAATACAAAAAAAAAATAAACATTACTTGATTAAAGAACTGTGCTTACATAAAGAAAGAGACTGCTTTTTCATTATTGATTTCCCTCCCCTCTTTCCTCAAGTGCCTGTTCTTTGGGAAGACAGAGTGCATTTGATGGAGTGTGAGTGCCTTTACTTTACAAGGCACCCTTGTATTCCTGGCACAATATGCAAAGTACATGGATCTTTAGATGTTGCATTCTTTGGGGAAATTTTGTTAACTGTAGCTGATACAATATTGGTCCCTGTGAATGGCAGATTTGAATGCCTATGAGCAGTGAGAATACCTTGGCAAGATATTTTTTTCTCCTCTGTTAACCAGATTTGTTGTGTTGGACTTTATTTCTTGTTCCAGGTTTTTTACCTCATCTACTCACTCTTCTGATTTTCTTCATCTCTGCATGGAAAGAGCTGCCACAGTAGGGTCTCATTATAGAATTTTATTTGAAACCGATCTCTAGAAATATTTCTAAAAATAACTAGACTTTAATGTCCTTTTTTTAAAAAAGTCTTTCTGAAAACTGCTGGGATAATACTGTGACAGAAATCTTGGCAAAAAAGAAGAAATAGAAAAATAACATTAGTGGGATGGTTGGTGATGTTTGTCAGTTAATGTACTTCATTACATTACCTCTTCTGGTACACTTAGTTTTCTTGAAGGTGTTCTCACACTGTTTCAATTAGGTGATATTTTCAGATTTTGTCCACTGGTATTTTAAACTGTTTCTGAGAATTCACTTTTGCCTGTTGTTTTTCAAAGGCAGCTCTGGATCACAGACCTTATGTTACCATGTGTAAACATCTTAGCAGGTGTTCCATTATCTCTTTTGTCAGTCGGGTCTGGGAATCTTGCTGTGATGAGCTGTTCGCTTACTTGCATGAAGACCTTCAAAAAGGACGTCCCTCCTCAAACATGTAAATAATATATAATTAAAAAGCATAATCAGTTTTCTTTAGTGATTGAAGAACATGTAGTGGCCATGCACGAGTGATACAACAAAGTGCTTAGGCAAATCAAAACAGAATCAGGTGCCTCAAAGTTTTTAAAATAATACTTACTAAGAACTGAACACTTAACACTTTGAGCTGAACTTATTAATAAGGGAGGGAGTGAATGGATGAACAGAAGGAAGTGTGAAGAGTAGGAGGGAAGTGATCTGATGCAATATTTTGGTAAGGAAGGGGATGAGCCCATTCTAGTACTTCGCAGACTTTTTTTTGGTAGCTTCATAATGTCAGAATTGCAAATAGTTTAATTTTCAGCAGCAGGAGAGCAGAAGGGTGGGTTTTCCCTGCTTTTTTTCCCCCTTTTTTCCTGTCTGTTTTTTGAGTTGTCTTTTATTTAAATTTTCACCTAGTAGTATTAAAAAAACTAGATATTAAAAAATTTCTTTTCTCTGTAGAGTAGATACAGCTGTATTCAGTTGGTCCTGAAGTAAAATATTTATTCTGAAATAATAAGAAAAATACAGAAAGCTTCTTCAACGTCTCTCAGAAAATAGGTTAGAGAAAATACTTGTTATGGGATTGTAAGTCAGTTTGAGAGGGTTTACAACTTTTTAGCTTAAAAGAACAGTTGAAATAAATTTTGAGTATGTCACTAATTGGATTTGAAGTCATACTTGTAGAATTATTTTTCCCCACTAGTCTGTTGCAAGTCGCTTGTAGGTAACTGGCATTATTAAATTTAATTACTCTTCTGGTTATTATTTCTAAAAATTGTAAGAGTCTTTGGTATGTAACACCTGATGGATTCCTCTCAGCAGTTGTGTTTCTTAATGAGCAAAACCTGAAACTCCTTCAGACTTGGTTTTAGCATGTAGTAAGATTTATAGAACAGCTGGTCTGAGAAAACAGACTTGAAAGAATTAATTCATTCTGTTTAAAATAAATAGATGGACAACTTGAGTGTTTATGTTTCTTAATTTCCAAAGGGCAAATTTGAATTTCTGGAAGAGGTTTTGGCTGAAGCATGCTTCAGCTTTCTTCAGTCTAATGTGTAGCCATTGTATCAAGATCATTAGGAATGGCACAAAGGTATAGCTTAGGTTTTTTAGATTTTTTAGAATAATTTTCAGAAAGAGAACCTGCTTTATATATGGAAAATAGGTCTGAAAAGTTGCTGAGACAAATACCAGATGGTTATTTAACCCTTCATATAACAGTTCTAAAGAAACAGCAACAAGCCCTGGGAAAAGATTGCAGACAAAATAGTGTTTTACTCTGTTCACTCTATTATGTTAGGTAAATGGAAATAAATTTCTATTTCCAGTAAAGATTATTTCAGACAAGGCAGGGTATCTGGTGATGATGGGTCTGATAAGTAACTACTGTAGACAGTAGATGCTTCAGTCAAGGGGGAAACAATTTTTGAGAGGAGATAATGAAGAAGTAAGTAAGAGATAACGTCTAATGTTGAATTTCTGTCAGGTGTCAGAAATCTGTTGAGTTTTGATTTTTTTTTTTTTTTTCTCTTTCAAAGGCAAAAAGCTGTATATTTATTAGTCTGGTATCAGTGCTATTCAAAGTTTTCTAATAAATTCTTAAAGAGGATTTAAGCAAAGGTTGACTATGGAAATAGGATGGAATGCAAGATGATGTTACAGAAGATAGTGGATGTATTGAACCATTATTTATGATCTGGCAAAACAACTGAGTGACTGGACAAAGACAATTCAGTGCTCCTAATTCATGTAGGGTTTAGTAAAACTTCTTGTCAATGGCCCACAGGAAACCAAAGCTGTGTGATAATACCTCAAAAATTCACCCACAGACAAATCTTATATTTTAATTTGGAACTGTAGGGCAGGGAATCGGAGAGGGTTAATGAAATTTGCTGATGGCAGAATATCTGGGGCATTGTCAATAGAGCAGAAGGTGAGAAATTCCTGTGGAGAGAGCCAGAGGAGCTTGAGGACTGGTACAACAGAACCAGAATGAAATTTAGTGGTGCAAAGTATAAGGTCATGTTCTTGGGGAGTACAGGCAAGGTAATGCTGCTTCAGAAGCTTGTGGCTCATTAGTTGGAAATGACTGGGGAGGAGAAATAAATGGATGTTTTAGTTGATCATAGGATTACTTGAACTGCTCATGGGCGTGAATGAAATAAAAACAGGTTTAGGTTCTGCCTGGCAGTTGCTCTCTGATGGAATTAGTATTAAACAAGGATGTTGAGGCCTTGTCTGTCACGTTGTATGTTTAATTACAGCTACTCCCACTGAAACAAAAATAAAGAGAATTAAAATGGAATGGATTTTTTATCTTGATTGGGAAAAAAGACCAGAAGAATTCTTGTTTAGTGTTAAAAAAAGAAAGCCTGAAAGGAAATATTTTTTATCTCTGTTAATACATTGGGCAAAAAAGGTTTGAAATGCCAAGGAATGAAAAAAACTCTTTGAACTAAACTATCATATTGGCTTGAGAATTTACAGTTATAAACTGAACTTGGATAAACATGCACACGAACCAGAGAAGTGAGGTGCTGAAATAGCTTTCCAAAAGGAGCAATAGGATCCTGAACTCAGTTAGTTTGCAGATGAAACTGTATAAATCTAGAAAAAATGCATTCTATGATGTTTGATACCTGTGGTAATGAGATGCTGAAGTTCATCACGCAGGAGGTGCCTCTGTTTCACAGATCATTGTTCTTTTGTGTTATCTTCAGCTGCAGTGCAAGATGGACATTCAGAGTTAATGCCTTTGTTTATATTTAAAATCAGATTCTGCAAGGCTGCTTGGAGAGCTAGGAAATCAAAGCAGAGATTGCACAAGAATGAATATTTTCCCTGTGTGAAACAGGATCCTTGTCTTTACATAGCTCTGTTAGAGGGATTTTCACTTTCGGCCTAGATAAGGGGTCCTGAAAGCCTGGGATCTGATTCTGAGGAGATTTGATTCTGATTTTGATCCTTAAAATCCCTCAGATTATATTCTTTTAAAAAGATGTCTCGCAAGTTCTGTTTTCATGTGAAATTCAGCTAGGAGTTTCATCTTTTATGTCCTGATGGGTTAAAGGGGAAGGTTAGTAATTTATTTCACCTTTGTAGCCAAGCTTTGTCTTGAAGCAGAGAAACACTCTGGTCTTTAAAAATATCATTTCTAATGACACACAGTTTTAGATTATTCATAGCTTTAGATTTTTACCTTTTTGTTGGTAATCTTGTTTCCAGCTTTGCTACTGTGAACATGATATTTTCCTTTTCAGGTTGGAATTTGTTTTCATTTGTCAGTCATGTGGTGTTGAAAAAGAGCAGAACTGACACAGTCTTCTCCAAGGAGTATATGTAACAGGAAAGCAACAGGGATGTAGAACTTGAGATAAGTTTGGGATTTTCTGGAGCTCTGCAGGAGTCCTGCCAACTGGAGGGATCCATGAGCACCTGGAGTCTCACAGGTGGTAGGAAAACACCCTGGCAGCATCTGTACAGAGTGCCTTAGTTGAAGTTTATACTGGGAAAAAAAAAAAAA
>VZTB01015680.1:203720-226849 GCA_013397245.1 Thryothorus ludovicianus
CTAACCCCGATGACAGAATTATAATTTTGTGTGATAAAATCTAATATTAATATGCTCTTTTTAGGTTAGTTTTGTCTGAGTGACTCAGACAGTTCCCAGTTGTGATTGGCAGTCAATAGCAATGATATGAACACTGTCATGTTTCCTCATGGAAATGACAGGGCTTGGAGCAGACAGCGTAATTGTTTGCTTTTCTGTACAAGTGCAGATGTGATTGCACTGCTTTTATTCCAAGGAACCAGTTCATGGGACTTAAGAATCTGCTGTGTGAAGTATCAAAGACTTACGTGGAGGGAAATGTAAATATAAAATTGAATGGGCATTAAATAAGTCGTGCTGAACGCTGGCAACTCAACAGATTCTAACTTTGTACCTTAAAACCAAATTAAAATCTGTAATAATTTCTTTTAACTTCCCAATGTGGCATATGATTTTCTTGAGGCTTATCACCATAACTAAGAATTCAATATCACTGTATTTTTTTTTCTATTTTAGGTTAGCAAAGTTACTTATTTCTATCTAGCATCTGAATTTTTCCCTTGCCCATTCCAAATTTGGCTTGGTTCTATGTCTGTTACTTAATATCTGCAGTATCAACAATTCCTTTAATGTCTGTGTGGTTAAGAGATAAACCAAAAAAAATTAGTTATTTGAGAGCACCTAATAGTGAAAGGATGAAAGACACAGTAGTTCTGTTGAACTATGGCAAAATGGAGCAAAGCAAATAGATCATATCTGGTCAGTCAGTTTTGGAAACCTGATTCCAGCCCTGTGTTACACATTCATCAGTTCCTTAGTATAATTTTAAGGAAATATATGTATTTTTATAAAATTCATGTTTCTTCTTTCTTTTCTGTGTTCATCTTCCCTCCAAAGACTATATAAAGAATTGGTATTTTCTTCTACAGAGGAAAATGTGGGTAAAGGATATGTTCAGATGTGTTTTAAGTATGCTTTTGGCACCGATTTCTGTGATTAATGCTGTTTTGAATAGAAGACAAAATTCTCAAAAATGTTAACCCTCCTAGTGTTTAAATTGTATTTTCAAGTTAAAGGTTCAAACAAGTCTTGCGTTTACTGTTGCTTCTCTGGTGTCCTGGGTTTACACTGGATGTTACTTGCTAGCATGATAATATTATTAATTTTACAGACACAGTTGTATCTGGTAAAAGTCTTGCACTACCTGAAGAGATAAATAAATTTTGGTGTTTGCATCTTTGGGTGTTATTGCATCCCTCAAGGTTGCTGAAAATTGAATTCTCCCTGGTGTAAGAGTATCCATCCTTTGAAAACATTTGTAATAGTTCACAGCACTATTTGGCAGTGACTCTGTTTTTAAATAGGTGTTTAGCACTGAGAGTTGTTATTCTTCAAGAAGTCCTTTGTTAGATTGTTTCAAAGCATGGTTTTTACAGTTGGTAAAGCTGAGAAGGTGCCAGGGTGTGTTCCAAGGTTGTCTGAGATGTGATAATGTTGACCTGCAATATGGGTTCTACTTACCTGCGGTGAAGCATGTTTTTTAACTCAAAGGACTTTTCAAATACATAGGTATTTTACCACTGAATGATTACAGTCTGTAATATTTGATCTTAATTTTGCAATGATTGGATTTGAAAACAAATATATCTGAAATATGATATGAAATTACTGCCATCACTTGTTTTGAAGGTTCTAATGTTCTTAAACAGAACCAATTTTGAAGTTATTTTACTAAAATAGTGAGTTGTAAAGTTACAATTTTTTTTTTTTTTAAATTTGTGGACATACTCAGCATTGTGGCAGTTGGGATGAGGATAACTAAATTATACTCTCTGTTCTGTTGAGAATTTGAAATGTACTTTCGATCAAAGCTTTTCACTTTTTTGTCTCTGTTTCGACAGAGTAGCTCTTGCTTGTAAAGGGTAGAAGCAAACAGAACAAAATAGCTTTGTAAAAGTGATCTTGATATATAATATTCAGTGAGCTCTGTATTGTCCCTTTGTATTGGAAAACCTTCTTAAAATATGCAATGAAACCATTAAGGCAAGAACTTTTTGTTGAATTAATCCATCACTACATTGCAATGTTTCCTTTCACTATTCCTGTGTTAAACAACAAAGAAGTCTATTTCGGACTTTGCCTTTTTTGTTGAATCCTGGTCGTCTTGGGTTTTTTGCTGAAAACTTTGCCTAACTTTTTTTAAGGGCGGAGCTGTAGGATAAGTGAACATGGTGCAGCTTAAAAAAAAGTCATAGCACTGAACACTGTTTTTGAGGATAAAAAACCTCAGGACAGAACTCTTCGATATTTACGTTACTGATGGTCAACTGTCCTTGAAAGTTAGAACAAACTATGTCACATCAGAAGACTATTTAGTGTAGTGGTTTGCATTCCTCTCCCATCCTAAAATTGGTTTGAAAAACAAGAAAAATGGGGTTAAATTTCTGTCTAGCTTAATTTTATATGTTTTAATGTACTTATATGAAATCAATGGATTTTCTTTGACTGTAAAGTGGCTTTATTTCTCTCTTTTTTCAGAGTTACAATTGCAGTTTTAATGAACATTCACTTCTCTTTTGCTTAGTGCTGTGTGGATACTGCAGTACATGTGAAGGTGTCAAAAGAATTTCTGAGTAGAAAATCCATTTTCTACCAAGTCAGACTTTTTTCATTAATTTAGTTTTCTAATTAGACAAATGAAATAGTTCATCTAGGAATAGACTAATCCTACTGAAAATGTGACAAGGTTGTAAACTTTTTTGAAAGCTTCTTTTTCTGCTGCATTGCCCAGAAGAGCTGTATTTTTAAGATCTTTTTCCACTAATGCCCTAGTGCACACTACCAGGATTATCAAACTGAATGTCCAGCTGATTCCAAGTGAGCCAGTTCAGATTTATACGGCAAGCTTTAATTTGGAAATTCTGACATTTTCTATTTTAATATTTGCCATCTCAGACCAGAAGGTTTTCATCCTGCGAAAAGTGCTCATATTTAACTTCTGTGTTGATTAAAGAAAAAGGCAAATGTTAAAATGCCGGATTTTGTCATGGAGTGGAAATGGCAGCATTTGGTCAAATCTCAGCATTTGTGGTCCTCTGCTCTTGGTGTACATTACAGCTGAGGCAGTGAGGTCTGTAGACTGTGTGTGGCATCCCTGGTGGCAGCAGGGGATGAGGGGCATTTGTCTTGTGATTTGCTGGCTCTGTCAATACTCATGTATTGGGGGGAGAGCAGAGCTGAGATCAGCTCGTGGGCAATCTCAGTGTGGCCCTGCTGGTGTTATAAACTTCATTTCCTGACACAGTTTCTATCTCCTGCTCTATTGACGGTCTGCCTAGCTTTATATCATCAGCAGAATTTGTCAACAATCTGCTTTTGTGCTTAGGTTGTAGGAGTGTATTGTAACTAAGATCACATTACAGTCCAGCTGTAGAGGTGCTTTGTTAGTCAACTGTCTCGTGGTCAATAATTCTCTTCTTAGCTTTTCACATTATTCTCTCCCCTTTTCCACTTTCTTGTGTATTACATTTTGAACATAATCCCCATCTTTTCCACTTTAAAGAACTGCTTCCCACTTGGCCTGGTATCAAGTATTTTACTGCATCCAGCCAGATTGAATCTCCTGCATTTCCTTGTCCACTAATTCAGTTATCAGGAGAAGATATCAGGTTCCTTTGGCTTGCTCTCTCTTTGACAAACCAATATTAAGTTTTAATCCAGTTTCTGCATAGCTCTATATGATTAATTATTCTTTCCTTCAAAAATGGTTCTAATCCCTTCTGCGATTTGCAAGTACCAATTTTGGCAGTTCTTACTTTCTTCTTTAGACTTAGACTTTGAGAAATAGGGTGTTTTTGCTTACCTCTTTTTTGTTCTCTTTAGAGGTTTTTTTTTCATACCCTTGGTATCATTTGTGAGGTGATTATTCACTCAGATTTGCAGTTTTATCCTATATTTTTTTTTCAGTTGTTCAAGGTAAATTTTAGGATGTTTTTGTATCTCTGATTTAAATAAATTTAAGCCTGTTCAAAATTCCAGTCCTTCCTCATTTAAATTCTTTTGCTTTAACTCATGACCTCCCTTATTTCTCAAATATTAAAAAAAATCAAAACATAGATTTGGAAAGCTTATTGCAGGCAGCCTCTGAACAGATGCTGAGACCAGGAGGACCCATGAAATGCCTGCTTCTGTGGTCATCTGGACATTGCAGGCCAGAACACATTTCCCTATCCACCATACAAAGATCTGTTGCAAAATTCTGACCACTGCTTCTTGAACTTGTAAAATTCCTGTCTGATTCTAGAAAGCAGGGCACGCCCTTGATTTTCCATTCAAGACATTAAAATTTCAATAATTGCTGCCAGTCTGATGGCAGATGAGACTCCCACCTGACTTGGTGTCTTGCACTTGGGTTGTTTTTGAGAGATTGAACAAGACCCAGCAGTCAAATAAACTTAATATCATGGATGCACCTATCTTCATGTATTTTTATTTGTATGTTATTGTAATTTTTGAGTCAGATTTATTTTATGTAAGCAGCTACCTTAAAATCATCCTAGAACTTAGTTAATCCACATAAAAATATTTTTGTTTATTAATTCAGGAAATCCAGGTGAAGAAATAATACCAATATTGCATTCAAAGATACTAGAAGCATAATTTCATGCAGTTTGTTTTTAATTTTATTTATATTTTGCTCTTTCTTCATCTGTGCTACTTTCTCTGTTTGGGTAACAGGCCAATCTCTTCCAACAATTCACTTGGTTTAGAGCTCTAACTGTGAGTTAAAATATGAGTGAGTGACTATGGTGTCTTTTTAGTGAGAGAGGTCAGTTTTGTGTGGATGCATATCAACATTTGGACTCGATGGTCTTAGAGGCATTTGCCAGCCTAAATGGTTCTATGATTCTACAAAATCCAAAGCAGAGTCCTGTGGGAAAGAAGTCTGCTGTGAAAAAGCGTTCCACATACCTGCATTCACACTATGCATAAGTGTGTAGACATTTGTGAAAACAAACAAATTGATATCAAAAGGTATCATTAGCCTTTTTTCTGTAAATTGGGTGGAGTCCTCTTGAATTCATCTTATGAAAGGCCCTGGGAGCTGTTTTCTGCAGTCATTAATTCCTAATTCACTCATGGGTTACTTCCAGACACAGGTAAGTCAGAAACTCTTCTTTTACCTGAAACATGATGGAATAGGGACCTTAGCAGTAGTGTTTGAAATATCATATGGACACCAGGCCTTTATTCTGTAATTATTCCTTCAGGGATTGCAGTTGAGTTGCAGAAACTGTAAGCTGAAGTTAAGAAAAAAAAACAATTAATTTGTCTTTGATTTTAGTGCAATACTACCATTTGTAGCCTCTGCCTTATGAAGGAAGCCATTGTAAGGGATGTTAAAAATATATTAACATATTTTTAGTTGCTTTTTCTTCCCCAAAGTCCCTGGTTTTGCACTTGTCTGAAGTTTAATATTTAGGGAAACATGGTCTTGGTTTTCTCCAGATTGATTCCTTTACATAACCAGAGACAATTTGAGTAGTAAATATCTTGCTGTTGGACCCTATTTGGGGTACAAGCAGCAGCACACAGTACAATAAAAAGTTCTTTCAGCAAATGTTTAGGAAAACACTTTCCAGGAGATCTGCACATGATTAGAGTCACTGAGTGCTCTCCTCTCTGGCTTCCTGTTTTCGAATTGAATGCCTTCAGGACACTTGGAATATCTCAGTTTGGAGAAGCAAGAGCAATTTAACCAAGTCTGTACTTCGTTGTCTTAGCTATGATTTCTGTTAGTTGCAAATAGGGATATAAATATATAAATACATTTATATATTCCAGATATATATATGGAATAACCCCTGAAATACCTTAATTAAATTGAAGGAATAAATTATAGAGCAGCTTTTGAGGGAAATGAGAGCAGATAAAATGTCCCAGCAGTCAGAGCCATGTTCTGGCTCTTTCTCTGCACATGTGTACAATTAGTGGCTCTTTCCTGTTTCTTGTTTCCCATCCAATGGGATAATGAATTTGAACATTTTTTTTTAACAACTTGCTAATTGGTCAAGGTATTTTATGCTGGTAGTTTATAAAGTTTGAAGAGAAAGTTTAATATGGTTATTGAACAGTTGTATACAGAACAGTTTTTTTGAGGTCCCTCCACCTAGTTCTGAGCAATTCAACTATAAGAATAATCCCTTGAAATGAGATTATTTAACAAGTCAACCATTATGCTGATTTTTCAGATGTGCAATATTTTTTAAGAATCCTTGAGCTTGGCCAGGTGCAGTTATGTGCATCTGTACCGTTTCTTGGTGTTTTTAACCCTTCTGCCACAGTGGTGTTGTCTGATCATTGTGTTTGAGGGTGTTGTTAACCCCATGTTTTCCACCACATACAGCAGTGGAAATATTTGGGAATTCTTAATTCTGTACGGGTCTTTCTTATCAAATAAAACAGTTTTAATGGAGACTTTTAGAAGAGTCACTCCAGACAAAAACATTGTCAATAATTCACGCAGATTTTCTACTTGGCTTTAAAGAAATGTAAAGCAAATTCCAAGTGGTTAAGTTTCCATCAAGAAATGTACCACGTTTCTGGAAATCGAAAGTACCATGTGACATTCCATGGCAGTTTCCAATTGAGATCAGACTAATAAAGGAAGTAGTTCAGTAATTTTTTCCAGCCACTCTGAATGTCTCCAATATACATTTGGTGTGATCAGTGACATTTGACAACTTGTGTGTTTGTTACTATTTAGAATATTCTTACAGAGTATTTTGTTTGAAAATGAACTTAAGGGCTTTCGACCTCCCCCAGTCTGAGTTCAGAGCATTTCCTTTGTGATAGTGATTAAAGAGTTGAAGGTAAGTAAGTGCAACTGTATTGTATCATTCATTAATGCAATAAACAGCTTTTCATAGTGGGCAAAAGTTGAACATACTTGACTTGGTAGGATCTGCCCCTGTTCCATTAAAAAAATTAGTTATTATACTTGGGTATTTCCCAGTGCAAACAATCAGTGTATCCCAACATGCTATCATTTTCTGCCTAAGTGTAGGAACAAATTCAGATTTTCTTTTGGAGAATTTAGACATTCACAACTATGTTGAGCAATTTTGTAATTATTTTTAGTGATAGCTAAAATTTTTGAATTCTGGCTATTTTAAATGTGAAATAGATCATTATAATTTGGTTTCATCTTCCTGTTTTCTTAGTAAGAGAATACCACATGTGCTTTAGCCCTAACATGCAGTTAATAGGATTGGATCTCTCACATCCAAATAAGCCAGTTGTAGTTAAGCCACATTGTTTATGATTATTGTTTCTAATGGTTGTGCTTATCTAGTACAGTCTATGGCCAAACTTAGGTTAGCATCTCAGGTGACTTTCAAGATGTATCATTTTGTTAGATATTAACTTAATCAGATGCCATTTCCTTTTTCAAGTGGGCAGCATCCAACTATTGTATTTCTTGCAGTAAGTCACTGTCCCAGTGTCACAGCTCTTCCCTTGGAGTATCCTGAGTGCACCAGTGCACCACTTCTAATTGCAACCCTTAATTTCAGGTTTCTTGTTTTTACAGCGCCAGATTTTGTGATAATTTGAGCATTTCTGTCTGTAACTTTTTCACCAGAATTACTGTTAAACACTGTCTGTCAGTCTTGGCATCATTTTCATACAGTTTCCCATCTGAGAAATTAATGAGGATTTGAGTTTGTCTTCTAAAAAGTAAAGGTTTGTAGGCATTTGCTGTCAGTCTCCCTGTTGAATTAAGCGTGGCCAAAACTGGGTTGCTGCTGTGATTCACAAAGCAGAAATAATAATCCTTGTTCTAAAAAAATAAAGCTGACCTAAAATACAGCTGAACTGTTACTGTTGTCTTCTAGTGTAGCTATTTTTTTTTTCTTGTCTTGTTGTAAAGCGCAGAGCCCAGTCCTGGAAGCACTTCAGTTCTAAAGAAGCAATAATCTTGTGGAATAGTACTTAACCTCAAAGTAGTAGCTTACTCCAATTTGTGCAAATGGAAGATAATGACAAAAATGATGGGCAAGTCCTTCAAAAGGAGGCTCAGGGGGGCCCTTCTGGCTCTGCACAACTCCCTGACAGGAGGGGACAGCCGGGGGGCTGTCAGGCTCNGGGGTCGGGCTCTGCTCCCAGGGAACAGGGACAGGAGGAGAGGGAACGGCCTCAGGCTGGGCCAGGGGAGGCTCAGGTGGGTATTTGGGGAAATTTCCTCTTGGAAAAAGTGTGCTCAGGCCTTGGAACTGCCAGGGAGGTTTGGAGTGTCCATCCCTGGAGGTGTCCCAGGAATTCAGACACTTAGAGCTCTGGGCTGGGGACAGGGTGGAGATCAGGCAGAGGCTGGACTCCATGTCTGAGAGGGATTTTCCAGCCTCAGTCATCCTGTGGTTATTACTGAAAGGTAGGTGGCAAAAATGAGTGGATACAGGAACCATCATCTCTGACTGCTCCTTGTCCCACCATACTTCGATGGAAAGAAAAGCGCTGTAAATTCCTCAGTCTGAGGAGTAACACTGGCATTGAACGTTGTCAGGGGGCAGTGGAAATGGTTCCAGATGGGGCTGCTCTGATCCTCTGTGAGGTCTGTGTCCAGAGCTTCAGGGGGATCTTCTTTTCAAGAGCTGTAGGTAGTTTGGGTTGGTCCATCTTCCCTCAGCAGATGGACTGTATCCCTCTGTCTCCATGGGTTTTTTGCCTCATTTCCTGGATTTCCTGTCATTCCCACCAGAAGAGGTTTCCTAACCATATCTCTGTTCCAGCCCTGTGCAGCCAGCCTCTCTATATTAAAACAAGAAATTGTTCCTCTGTGGAAGGAGAAAAGCCACCAGATTCTGTATTTTATATGTGACAACTCAGGAAGAATGAGGAGGGATTCTGTAACAATTCCCCCACCTTTATGTGAAGACAAAATTCACAACTGTTCTGTTTTCACGCTCTGTTGCTTCTTTTGCTTGAAAAGGCTTTGCTTTCACTTCTGATAGTGGTTTTGAAGCAATCAAAAGACAAATCTAATTTCCAGCTGTTAGAAATGATTGTTCATGCATGAGGAGCTACTGCAGTTTTATGTGCCATGTCTTTTTGGAATGGAAGTCTTGGTTTTGGTGTTTTGGTATTCCATGAATAACAGAAGGCTTGGGGAGGGGAGGGGCAAACGTTTTTGGGGAAATAGTTATTTTGGAAATGACTGGATGCTTTCATAGTGTCATGGCCAGGGTGCTGAATTCAGTCAGAAGATTTCCCTTTGGAAAATGACATGTTTCAGGGATCCACTGCTTGCTTACCTTGACTCCCTGGTGACATAGTGGCTTTTCAGGGCAGCTGTGTCTTGCAAAAGAAAGTTCCTTGTACACAGCATTTCAGGCATCACCAAATGATTTAATGGCCACTTTCCTTCTCTGTTATTGAGTATTTAACCAGGTCCTTCACTTGGATGGCTGAATTGTAAGAAGGCCAAGACAGTGGGGAGGATTTTGTAGCTGCACACGGAAAATAAATCCATAAGATAACTTTGTTATGCTTCAGACCACTTCTGTTATCCTTGTGCTTCCCTCATCTGTCACTAGAGATGTCAACACTAGAAAGCACCTGGAGGTGGTTGGATTCCCCATGTGTTCTTCACATACAAGAGCAGTTTATCAATGTACATAAAAATGGTGCAACTGGAGGTAAAGGCTTTTGTTCATATTGCGCTGAAATTCCTCAGGGAGATTTTCTATTTTTACAGGCTGTGATAGAGTGGTCTACTTTTGATTAGAGCCTGTAAATTTGAGCATAATGTGAATATTTAGTGGTGCTGAAAAGCAGTGACCATCACTAAATGCACTCAGTCTCCCCCTCCCCAGACAGGGTCACCTCACTGACCATTGCATGGTCAGTGATGGCAGCAGAGGCAGCATAGATCCGGGCTGTGCCAGGCTGGGGGGTGAATCGAGGTCATCCTGCACAGGATGGACTAAAACCTGCAAGAAAATGTCCTGCAGAGGCTGGACCTGCGGAGGCTGCAGCAAGAACGGGGGGCAGTATCTGAATGCTTGGGAGGACACCCGGGAGGAGAAGAGAGACACGATCTCACAGCACGGCCATGCCCTGCTCATCAACCTCTGCTTTAATTCTCCCTGATGAACACCTTGTCCCACCATTCAGTTTCCATGCTAAAATCTCTCTGTTTGCCAGGGGGAAAGTGTTGAAAGAGTTGCTCCTGGAAGTTCTTGTATTTCAGTGGTGGCTCTGCACTTCTGAAGGGAGAGGAAGAGCAATACATTTTCAACTTTGGAGGCTGAAATGAAATTAGATGTAAATGCATTCCAAGCAGTGAAGGAAAATTTGCTTACTAGTCTGGGTTGCATCTCCTTTTTGCCCTCCTTGCACTGAAAGTAGCATTACAGGTACCTGTGCCTGTGTCACCTCTTTGCAGTCCTGTTGTGTTCCTGCAGGAGCATCTCCCAGAAGCCTGGACAAGTCAGGAGTAAACAGAGGCCAAGGCAGCAAGAGAGGAGATGAGGAACGTAGGAACTGGGAGAAAGGCAACAGTGTCTGCACATCCAGGAGAAATGTTTATTTGCACCACTTCTCTTACCTTTCCCCCCAAAAGGGGGCCTGTTTCTTAATTGCAAAGGAAATTTAGGCTGAGCAAGAAAGTCTGGCTCAGTGGGACTCTGCATGTGAGGTGAAGATAGGAAAAAGTTTGGTGTCAGTAAGGAAACCCATTTTTTTAAGTAATTCTGTCACCTTCCCTGTTTACCCTGTCTGCCTTGCCTTTCCTTCATGGTCTCCCTCCAAAGGTACCTTAACCCACACCTCCCTGCTGCTCTGGTGCCACTAAACTACCCAAAACCACAATTAACCCTCTCCTGCTGTCAAATTAGCTTGTTACCACAAGTTTTAAACTTGCCTTCCTCATCAAGAGGAATAGAAATAGTACAAATATGTTATTTTCCCTTCAGAATGACACCTGGCAGTGTTTCTTATCTATTGATTTAAATAATTTAGCATTTTAAAAGGAACAAATCAACTTAATTTGTTTTGGGGATACTTAAGGTTGAGGACAATTTTATATCAATTAAAATCAGAGGTAATTCATTTATGATGGAACTAATGTAATTAATTAGGTAATTGCTGCTTATCTTCTTTCTAATACATACATTGCTTTTAAACATCTGCTCAGTAGTCCATTATGATAGCACAGGAGTGATTTTACCTGAGAGCAATAGAGAGGCAGATGCTTCCTGATGACAGCTTCCCAACTCTTTTATGAAACAGCTAGTCAGTCCTGGATTCACAGTTTTGACTTGAAGCATGGCAAGTAAATTTGAAAATCAGGAACAAAAAATTTGAGGAACAGGTTTCTTCATATCATTTTTATTGATTGCAGTTTGGTTAAAATTTGCCTTATTTAGTTAGTGTTGTATGGGGCATTTTTTAAGACTGATGTTTGTGTTTTGTCTTTTGTTTTGCGGTTCCTGTATACATGTGAATGTTTTGCAGCAGTTACAAAACCAACCAAATTTAAATTTGATTTCAGTGTTGTCTAGCACACTGACTAAAATTCAGCTTCAGCTCAGAAAGAGTCAGAACAGCAATACAAATAGGAAAAGGAAACTAGAACAATTATTCAAAGGAAGAGTTAAAATAGGCTATCATGACATATGTAAAAATTAAGTGTTAGTTTTGCTTTTCTTAAGTAAGTTGCACCTGTGTTTTATATTTATGGCTTTATCAGTAACTGGTTAAAGAGTGAAAGTGAAGTCTTGTGAGCTGATACAAAACTGTGTGAGGCTTTTTGGTTCTAGTGAGCCATTTGTAGATTTTTAGATGTTTCAAAGATCACCTAAAATGACTGTACTCATTTTATTCATCTCATCAGCAAAGTTCATCTCATCAGCTACAGAGATACCATCAAAACTTGTAGGCTACAAAATGTACTTTCCCTGTAAAAATACTGTGGGATGTACTTGCAGAGACTGTAAAGAGCACGACTGCACATCAGTGATGTGTCTTTTTAAATCAGAAAACGTGAAATTGCTGTTTACTGAGAGGAAGGGGGATTTGAGTATCCCTGAGAAGGATTCAGCTATTTGCCTTTGTGTGCGGGTCTAAAATAGTCACAAATTAGTCATTTTACCATTATATACAGAATGCATTGTGTGCAGGCAGTCTTTTTTTCTAAAGCAGTGGTATTTAGCACAGGAGCAGGTAGTCTTTGCCATTTCCAGAAGTATCTTTTAGGGCAGGGTAAGCTGGTGACTAAGCAGGAGGCAAGGCCGTGGTGTCTGATGAAACATTAATGCCTGAGAAGCACCATGTAGGCTCAGTTCTGAGCACAGGCTCTTTCTCTTCCCCACCCCTACATACATGAAAACCAGTCTGTAGCTGGGTTTGTTTTTTTTATTTTCTCTTCCCAGAGGCTGCTGATGGTCTCTTTTGCTATTCTTACTGAAGCATTAATCAATTTTAAAGAAGGTTCAGCTTTATATAGAGAAGAATTTTTTTTTCTTGATTTTTTTTTTTAATGTGTATTTTATATACAACTACTGGGTATGACTTGTGTGAGGAGGAAAAGAACTCTCCATCTTGGTCTGTCGCTCATGTATATGGGGACTAGTCATATCATACCTGTCTTTATCTGGCCTGTGATATCAGGAACAGCAATCATCACTGTTCTCCGGGCATGCTGACTTTAGGATCTCTTCACATACAGTTTCTAAAACTAGGTTAACCTGGAGAGCATGCTTCCAAACATTCCCATTCAGTGCTTTAGGCACTTGTTTCCCCATGAGCAAAAATCAGCCGTTTTCCTGCAGACATCTAGGATTTGCCAGGAAACCTCTGCTTTGTGGCCATCTGTGATCTTCTCACTTCATGTCCAAAATTGTGTGGGCAGTTCCTTGGTCTGCAGCTTCCTGAGGTCTGGGCTTTCATTTGTGAACTTCTGTTCCTCTGCCTCAGCAGCATTTGGGTGTCTATTAATACACTAAATTTGGGAAGAGTCACAGCAGGAAAAAAAAAACCTGAAAATATCTTGGGTGTCATTACTGGTGAAGTTCATCAGTTTTTATGTTTCTTCATGTATTGATTCATCCATTACTGACTAGACAAAGGATGTGAAATAAAAATGCAAGGTAGCTTTAAATTTCTGGTATCTTGTATGATCATAATGTTCAGGGGATGCTGGTTCTTCCTTTCTGCTCAGCCTTTTTCTGTTTTGCTTGGACAGATACCATAAGCCAATATTTAGGGTTGCTTGACAATAGCCAAGTCATGAAATACACACCCAACCTGTGGGGCATTATGGTTGCTTAGTTCATGCATGTAAATTTGGGGGTTTGAGCCCTGAACAAGTCCACACCCAGAGTGTCTTCTTGGAAAGTTTGTTCTTGTGTTTAACCCTAATGGCATTATTAATTTAATGGTTCCATTTTCAGAGACGTTGTGACAGCTTTTAGAAAAGTCCACACAACTTAGCTCTGTTGGAATATTAGTTTGAAACGTTGTGAAATTCATGCTGCAGCTGGGGTATATCTCAATGCAATTAGTTTCATCTATTTTGATTTGTTTCAAATCTACCATAAACTTTAGTACTTTTACCACCTGGAATACATGCTAACAGAAAAAACCCTCTCAGTTTTATAATAGTATTTTATGTTATTATTATAATTATATTGTGTGATATATTTTGTATTATTAGCAAAAGCAACTCCTGGCAAAAAGCCTTTGAAGAAAGTAGATCAGAGGATTTTTGGTGGATACATTTGATTTGTCTTTTGGCAAGCAAAACCAGATTATTTAAGGATACACTTCTAAAATGGTCTATACTGTATGTAATGAGGAGAGGTACAGCTGTAGTCCCCTTATTGTGCCAGCTACTGTGATATGAAGATTTGAGAGAACCCTGGTGCAGCTTAGAAAGATCTCCGTTCTGGGAAGGCCTGCAAATAGTTCACAGTTTGTGGAAGGCAGTTGTAAGATGTCTTCGTAGCTTTCAGACTTCTCTGATTTTCTTGCTAGCGCTGAAAAATTCCCTGGAGAGTTTGCATGGGTAGTGCTCTGAAAGGGGCGGTTGCCATTATTTCTGTTCTGCATATCTGTTGAACTCATGGCAATTTCCCTGGGTACGAATGCAGAGGCTGATGTGTTGCTTGTGCCCACATGTGTCGTTTCAGGAACCCTTGGATGACTGTGGGGCTGCTGAGGCTGGCAGCACAGAAGAAGTGGTTCGCTATGAGTACCATGTCCTATACTCCAGCAGCTACCAGGTGCCTGTGCTGTACTTCAGAGCGTGCTTTCTGGGTAAGGCCAGCAAAAGTCAGTGTGTTGGTTGCAGTGGATGCTGAAGATTTTGTGTTGAGGAAGAGATGTAATAAGAAACTAAGAGGTGAGGCTGCTCACCATTGAATTTTTCCTTGCTCTGGACTGAGAGTTCCAGGACCGTGGAGGAGATGATATCATCTCAGCCTGAGGGAGGCTGATCTTTGGCTCCTGGCGTCTTGCCTGTGGTTGACTGAAACTGCTGGTCATTTTTCTTGTTCTTTTCTTGAAATGAATACAAGAACTCAGTGCTGCAGGTTGAAACTGGGCTGGGCAATCAGTGCACATAACCACAGTGCTTGAGCCACAGTTTGAGCCGCAAGGCTGGGGTCTAAATGTGTGTCTTAAAATGTATGTTGTTTTCTGTTTAAATTTGCTGCTTAAGGGAAAATAAAATACCAATATGATACTGAGTTTTTTTTGTATTGAAGCTGACTCTTGAAACAGTCTGATCCTGTCTCCTCCCTGGTATGTACATCTTGTTACTCACTGCTTTGTGGCTGTAGCCACTGTGATTTCAGCCCCCATCCTGTCAGGGGAGGAACTCTCACCCTCCCACAGAGGCCACTTTTTGTGTCCCTCATTCAATCAGCAGGCACAGAGTGATGACACTGCAGCATTGGCTGTGCTCTGCTCCTTGCTGCCCCAAGCCTGTGTACCTGTGCTCCAGTGGCACCCAGCTTGTGCCTGCAGTGGTGCAGCCAGCTGCACCAGCTTGTGGCACTTGCTAGTGGTGAGCATGGCTGTGTTGGTTTAAGGCTTGGGCTCAATCATTTTAGAGCACTTTTCCAACCTAAACGATTCTATGATCAGCATCTTTTGTGTTTTGAATAATATCTTAACTTTATCTAGATAAAGATGTCTGAATGTTGCCAGTGATATCTTTTCCTTTTTAATTAAAAAGTAGCTTAAGCTGTTTTGAATATGTTTGGTAGATTTAATCACTCTCTGCCTTATATTGTTTAATGGTTTCTAATTTTGCAGTGTTAGCATTTCAAAAAGCACTTCAGATTCAAAATTGAAGAACAAATTCTCTTAGGCTCCCTGTTGGAAAGATTTTAGTCTGAGGTGCAGTTTCAGGAATGGATAATTTGGGGTAAATTTTCAGAGTGGGACATGGGGAACTGGGAACATTGCTCTGCCTTTACCACCACCAAAACTCATTTGCACAGATCCTGTTGCAAATTTATTTCCAGCATTATTACAGGCATTTATAAACATGCAGTGTTTTGCCTTTGAACTTATTGTGTGGGCAGGAAGATAAAGGTAGTTTTGCTGTGAGAAACGGGTTAGCCTATTTGTGGTCCTGAAAAATATCATCTTGATTTTTGCTGAATTTATAGTGCAGTGTCTACAGAAGAGGACAGAGATGCTGCAGGTAGAGGAAGTAGAACAGTGTCTCTACTGTACTGTACTTCCATATAATTAGTATTCACCATAAGCAGTTAATCACCAGAGAAGAGCTCACAGAGACAAAACAAGTTGTTTAGCTTGTCAGCACCAGGGAATCGGAGGTGTTGAAACATGACTCCTTATAGCTGGAAGTGGATATTACAGGAGCCAGTGGATGATCTAATGCACAATCATGGTATTATGTGCCAACAGCTCCCCTTGCAGTACAGAGCTGTAATTGCTCCTACAAGTACAATTATCTTTTAACACGCTTCTTGGGAACCTTTTACAATGAAAAACAAGGGCTTTTTTTAGATGCTGCCGAAGGTCACCTGGGTTCTCTTCAACATTTTACATTCTCTTTTAAATTATAGCAATATCTGACTCTTGAAGGGAGCAGGATACAAAATGCTGGCAATAAGTATGTTTCCGACAGTGTTACCAGCTGGCATTCTCTGATTTTAATTATGGGCAGCTTACTTTTGAGAATGGAGGATTCTGTCTTCCCTGCACATTGTTGGTCTGCCTGTGCTGTGCTCTCTGAAGGTCCCAAAGTGGGATTTTTGGAAATGTGCAGCTGGCACGTGCTCACAATCGCTTGAGATACCTGAGTTATCCTTTGTTTTATGCCAAACCTGCTGTGAGGAATACTCTGGGAAATGCCCTGAGTTGTTTTTTTTTGAGGTAATAGTCCGTTGGATGGGCTCCTCACTTTGTTTTTCAGGCAGTCAGTATTCACTGCATTCCTCACCTGCCCTAATAAAGGAACAATCTTCCCAAGACGTACCTCAATTTCCCAGTCTAAATTCCCACCATTATTTTTACACTGGTGATAGGAGGGTTCCTCACAAGTCTCTTATGAGCTGTTCTAGTTCCCCTGGGATCCTGTCCATACTGATCCTCGTGCTAATTAGAGCTGGCTGCGGGAGGCAGAGGTGAGCTGTAATTCTTCCAGTGGTTCCACAGCCCTGCCCTGTCTTGCCTTCCTCAGTACAGGGCACAGAGCTGGAATTCAGAGCTCTGCTTCTTCCTCCTTGGCAGTGTCTGCAGTGCCCGTCACACCTGGGAAACAATAATTCTTCTGTTCAATCTGGCTGAGGGGTTCTGCAGTGCTCACTTCCTCCCTTTGTATAACAGCAGCTGGTGCCAGCCTGTCCAAATCTGCACTCCAACAGACACCTTACAAATTTCTCTGGAATTATGAAATCAGTGAAAGCCTGCCTTTCTCCTGCTGCATGTGAGTCCAGCTGCCATTTACCTGGTCTCAGTCCTTCCTAGGAAATAGCCTCCCTGTAGAGTTGCTGGGGGGATTTTCCTGTGATTTCCAACTTGGTTGGCATCCTCAGGAGCTTGTGCCAGTGAAGACATCCAGTTTTCCCTCCTCTCTGCTAGAAGTTGTGTTCAAGCACTACAGATCACTTCTTCCTGCAGAAGGGAAAAAGTTGCATGGTATACTTGTCCTTGCTACTGTCTAAATTGGGTGAGATAACTTACTTTCTTGAACTCACCTTTGGACCTTTTTTTTTTGTTATTTGTTGTTTGAAGTTTGCTACATAAGGCGTGTAAGGTAAGGTTTGAAATTTTGATTGCAACAAAACTGAAACATTTTGAGAGACATCTAAACTTTTTTGTAGTCTCAGGGGATGGATTTACAGGGAAGATCTTGTTCTGTGCAAGGACAAATACTTCAGTTGAAAACAGTGATTAAGCATGATGAGACTGTCTGGAAAGGTGTTTGGGAACATTATAGGGTACAAGAAGATATTTTTAGGCAGTGTGTATATGTATTTTCACTGCCTCATCATATTTTCCACATGGCATAAATTCCTAATTTCAGACCTGCTGAAGTCAAAGTGAAGTCTCAGGAGCTCAGGGCAGAGGCTAATTTCTCTAGAATGAGCCCTGTGCCTGCCATACCATCCAGAAACACAGCCCTTCTTTCTTTCCCTGGCTTCTGAGACTACCAAATAGGTAGTTGAAGAAATGCATGAACCCCTGCTGATATCTGATGTCAGCAATTAGCCCTCTTGGAGACAGATGGTATAGGCAATTATCCTTCCCCTTCAATGCTGGCATCAGCCAGATGGGCTGAGCTAGGTCCAGTAAGCTTTCTTTAATCAGCAGAGTATTTTCCTCTTTTCCTACTCTTTAAGATGTCAAGGAGCTCCAGTCTTTTCCTGAACCATCCCCATCTGAAGCTGGGCATTCAGAACCCTCTTGCCATACCTTAGAAAACCCACAGTGAGGTGTCAGCAGCACAGGTGAGCACAGGCACCATTCAGGAATTACCCCATGTGTAAAAAAAATAATGGCTCCTCTCACACTTCTCTTTTTTCCTGCAAAGGCAGAGGAAGCAGCACAAAAGCTGGCTAAGCACTGAAAAGAAAGACCAGGGCTAATGGGAGTCAACAAGGACTGCACCCTCACTCCTCTAGAGAAGAGAAAAGGAATGAGGTTTTCAGGCTGACCTGCTCAAAATACTCTTTCAGCTCAGTGACAGCTAAATCCCTGCCAATAAAAACCATGCTAATCAGTGGTTAGAGAGAGGGAGCTTCTGAGATAGGGCAACTTCCTCCAACCCTGAAGGCATGACTTTCTGTATTCACAACCACACTGGGCCTGAGTGAAGTGCTTTCCAGAATACAGATTTGCTTCCTGAGCTCAAAAACATGCAACCACCATGTCCTTTCTCAGAAACACAGCTACTCTAAAGATCATATCCAGTAAGAACTGGTTTTATTGTGGCTTTGGACATAACTGAAATTGAATAATTTCTACAACCAGATATTCTGTTAAGCCATACGAGGGTTTTTTTCCTCCTCTTTTGTCAGTGGTTTCTTAAGATTGTTTCTTTATAAAGTACTCAACAATGAAGCCTCAAAACAATTTCACCCAAAGTGTCAAATAACCTTTAATAGAAAATCTTAGAAATTGTCAAAAGCTTTTAATTAGGAGTCTCTGAAATTACTAAAAGCCCTCACTAAACATGAAGAAAATAGAATACAGCAACTTGAGAAGTCTGAAAATTTTCTCTGAAAATAAATACAGAATTTTGTCTGCCTAAAGAATTTCTGCTCTGTGGAGAAATTAAGGTCCAGCTGAGAACTGCAGCTCCTCTGTGGTCTGACAGCTTCATCTTCTGAGAGGGCACTCAGTATTCTGCCTTATTTTTTACTATTTCTTTTTTTGTGGTGACATGATCGAGTTAACCTCAGCTGAGCAGTCAAGAAGCTTTTCTTGTAAAACATCGTTGTGGTTTAAAGAGTGTAAATAATAAAACTATCCCTTCTGGACTTGGGATAAGCCTTGGGACACACAGCAAGCTGTGTCCTTGTGGGTGGACATTGACTATATAAATGCATGGATGGGTGAATCTGGAGTCTTCACCTTCCTCTCCTGCCTCTTTCCTTGCTTGGGGCTGCTGTTTCCTTCTCGTTCTGGATGAACTTCCCAGTTCAGCTCCATCCCAGGGAAGAAAAGAGGCAAGTGGCTCAGCAGGTGCCTCAGTGGGCCCTTGTTGCCAGCAGCAACAATTACTGACTACTCTGTCAGATCAGCTGGCTGTTTGAGGTCTCAGTGGGTTGCAGGAATATGTAGCAGGGCTGTTAAAAGGGTGAGAGTGCTGGAAAAAGGGGGTGAGAGTATTCAAAGAATACCAACCTGTGTTTAGAACCAGTCTAGGAGTTTGTGAACAGAATGAATTCACCACATGGTAAAGACAAAACTTATTTTTAACTGTAACATGGTTAATATTTTAGTAACTTCTCATAATTTCTAAAAATGGGATTAACAGAGTCAGAGTAATCTGTTCCACGTGTATGTGAATCTCATGTTATTATAAAAATTCTCAGAGAAAGGTGTACAGAACACAATCTTGAGTGGCAAATCAGATGTTGCACTGGAACATGTGTTATTGTAGATTTTGCACCTGGACTTTCTCTGCTGAGAACAGAATGGCAGGTATGCAGGGCACTTCATATCACCTGCACACAGCTGATCTGAGTGTAAATACATCCTTCTGAAGTAAATTTATGCTGTTGCAGCTAATTTCTTTGTGAATGTTATACTATCTTCAGCACTCAGATATCTTCTGGTATCTGTCATTACAAGACAGTGGATGTGATGGTCTAACAAGTCTCACCTTTGTGATGATAGCATGGAAAAGCTGATTAATATGCTGTTACCCCCTCAGATACTTAATTTGCCACATTGATTCTGCTGTGTGGTGCTTTTGTAAATTCAGAACTTATGCTTTTTTTTTTAAATATGTGCAGAAAGTAAAACAGGCTTTAGGCAGCTGGCTTAGACTTGAGTCTAAACATGGCATTCAAATGTTAATTGTGTGAATAAATCTTTTTCATTTTACAGACATACAAATGTCAGTAGAACAAAACTGATTATCAGAGGATGATGGTTTCTGACACCTGATAAATGCCAAGATGAAGCTACTTATTGAAAGTCTATCGAAATACTCTGTTTGTCATAAACAGATATTCCTTAAAAATAGACATGCTTTTTTCTAAGTGCTTGACACTAATATCTTGGTGTAATTCTAGCATCATAACTAGAAACCTGGTGCAACAGTGATGTATATATGCAGCTCAAGGAAACACACCAAAATGCAGTAAACTTCCATCTGCAGAATTTTGTTTTTTAGATTTTCTCCACTCTCTCACTATGATTTGTATATTTTTACAGTAGGTGACTATTTATGATGTTATTTTGTGGTTTTGAATCCACCTTCTCAAAACTTTATTTTACAAAACTAGTTACAGTTCACACCTTACAGTCAGCACAGTGAGTTGTTACTCTTAGGTGGCAGGGAAGAAAACTGAACAGGGAATTTAGAGTAGTTCTATGTGCACCTTCAGTCAGGATTTGAACAGTTGTCAGTTTTGATTTTGCTCTTCTGTATTAATGATACAGCATGCTTAAGAGCTTTGGCTGAAGATGTTTGTTTCTTCCCCCAGATGGAAGGCCTTTAACTCTGGATGAAATATGGGGAAATGTTCATGCATCCTACCAGGCTCGTCTGCAGGAGGGGCCCTGGGACACCATTACACAGCAGGTGAGAATCCTCTGGTCCTTCACAAAATTGAGGAATGCAATATATGCCTGGATCCTCAGTGGCCTTATTCCTCTCTTGGACAGAGGGAAAAAAAATTAAAATAATAAAAAAAATTATATGTCTGTATCATGTTGTGCTGAGCCATTTACCAGCCATAGCTTCAGTCCTGGATTTTGAAGGATATATAAGTGCTTACCACTTAAGGCTTGCTTTGACAGTATCTCACATTTAAAATACTTCTCCCAAGTCAGTCTTCAAAAATTCAAGCAGTTTCTGAGTAATAGTGAATTTGGGTAAATACAAAAGCAGACTTTTTAATGTAAATAAAACATATCAATGTAACATTTCTCAGATTGTCTGGTAATCAAATTACCAGAAAGGACTGTGTGTAATTTTCAGTTTTAAATTGACTTGAAATCTTCAGGATTGAACAAGGGAAAATTGGTTTCCAATCCAAAAATAAGTTGGTGCTGTCTAATAGTGCCACATGGCTCAGAGCTGAGCAGGTTGCTCTGGTGCCTTCCCTTTGTTCCAGGTCTCGTGAGCAAATCTGACAAAGAATTGAGGCTCTCCAGATGTGAGTTTTTTTCCATCAGACTAAGATACCAAGATGTCCTCTCCCTCCCCTTCCCACCCTTGATTTTTTGATATTAGCTGTTTCCAGGCACTCAGGTCTCTGACAAGAATGACAAGAATGTGACATCCACTGGGTCCTACAGGTGCTCCCTTAATTCAAATAACACAGTTTAATTACAGGATGCCTGTTTGTAGATGATGTTCAGCCATGGGAACACAAGCAGCATTCTTGTTTTTGTAGCCATGGACTATTATTTATCTTATAACAGTTTCCTGAGAACCTATGAAGCCATGGGTGTTCTGGTGATTGCTGTGCATGTCTGAATTCCAGGTGTGAGCTGGCAGGTTCTTATAATACACACTTTTCACATGAAGCATTAATTACCTGGCTTGTCTGGGAATGAAGATGAGGAAATTGGGTTTTAATAAAACAATGTAACAATGCCTTACTTCTGAGAATAAAGCATAAACTGTATGTTTGGAATGTGTAAAATCTGAGTTGTGGAAGCCAAAAGGAAAATCAGGTCACTCCCACATGAGGATTATTTTTGCTTCTTAAGGGACAGTAAAGTAAAAACTGTCCTGCATCTAATAACTGGAGGTGTATGTGGGATACATACACACTAATTCCTGCAAAAACAGGAGTTTTGGGTGGCAAAATGTGTGGAGTGATGAATCTGACTCTGGGACACTTTCCAGAGGTGGTACAGCCAACTGTGACTGCAGTGACAAACACAAAAAGAACATTTTTGAGAAATTAGCAGAGTTAACAGCTGCAAAATTTGACTTTCTGTTAAATAAGGAGATTATGGAAGATAATGAAAACAAGCCTGCAAGCCTCAGATCAAAGCAAGAGTCAGGTCTACAAGAAAAAGATATTTTTCTCCGTCAAACAAATCAGGGTTCTGAACTGAAATACAGAGTTTTGTCTTGCCTTGCTGCTTTTCTGCTGACCCATTTTGTTATGTGGGTTAGGCTTTGCCTGCAGGGACACAGATCCTATAATGCAAGTCACTGGGCAAACTCATCAAATCAGGCTTGAGCACTCAGTACACATGAGCAGCAGAGTAAAAAGGTTTAGGGTTTTAATCCAAAAGAGGTACAAATTTTAGATGCTACAAGCACTCCACCACTGGGAATAAAAATTGAGCTTGCATGCTGCCTAACTTTCAGCTAGGTCTGGTCTGCACTGTGATTGGCAGACCAGGAAAAAAAAGGCTTACTGACTTTTTCGGACTTTTTTCCCACGTATTTTGTGAAATGGGGGTGCCAGGCCTGTGCACATTTCTGATACATCTATATTTTGGTGTATACTCTCTGTGGTAGAATGCATCTATAATAAAATACACCTCAGGAACTGAGACAAGCTGCAAAGAGTGGAGATATTTGACATTTGCAAATTTTAGGTAAAACTTGGACTTTTATGATTCCTTTTGATTACAGTGGAAAGCTATGCTCATTTCCAGAGAAAGCATCTTGAAATATTTTTCCTGACTAGATTACTGCAAAAAGCAGAAGTCAACTAGTTACCTTCTCATAAATAAATTATCATGATAAGGTTGCATAGTATTTTATAATGATAATTGATAAATGGTGATGATTTAATTGCACTTCCTCTAGTAATAATCTTAAAATGCTCAAATGAAGTTCCTGTGATTGGCTTTCTTGTGAGTTAAATCTCCCTGGGGTCTTCAGTCATCCCTTCTCTACATCCGGTGATAACTTGCTTTGGCTGTTTTAAATAATACAAATCAATTAGAACACACAGCTGTTTACCAAA
>VZTB01015680.1:226929-238426 GCA_013397245.1 Thryothorus ludovicianus
TGACAGCAATTTAGCACACCTGGTAAGATCTGTGTGAGCTGGAAGTAGCTTAATTCTGCAATGACAGGAAAATTAAGGAGTATTTATGGGTTACTGTTGCCTTCCAGAAATGTTGCCAACTGTGATTTTCAGCTTCTTTTTAGGAGGATTCAGAAGTGGAATTACAGGTATTGCAGCCCCATCTCCTGAATTGTTTGCTTGTAACTTGGTGGGTGCTTTTTTAGTGTTATTTATTTATATTAGTAATTTAAATACCATATAAACATATATTATATGTATGATGTATAATATTTATATTAGTTATTTTTAAGATACTAGTTATACACAAATACATAATGGCACTGCCTAAACAGCTCAAACTTATTGGGCCTTCTGTGTGTAATAAATGTAATAAATAGCAGGTGTAATGTCCCAGTTAAGAAGGCAGCAGCCCAAAAGTGCCTTAGTCAAATGCTAAATGGTGAGGCAAATTGAGAGAATAAAACCTCACAAGAACAGGAAAAAAATTTAAAAAAAAAAAGAAAAACCAAAAGCCAAAAAATCCTGCAAAAAACAGAGAGTGGAGAACAGAAATGAGACAAATGGGGAGGAATCTTCCCAAATCTGAAGATGAACATATTTTGTCACATGGTTGTGTGTGGTGTAAGAACCAGGAATTAAAAAAAAAAAGATAACTGATACTGAGTTAATCAGTAGAGGCTGACCTTTTATCATTTTGGAAACCCCTCTGAAGATGGTAGGAAATGTGAAGCAGCAGAGAGTGACTCTGTGGTAATAGCCAGAACTTCTGGCTGTGTGGCCTTGGTTGGGTCCTCTCTGTGGAGTTGAAAATGCAAGGCTGAAAGACTTTTTCTGTCAGCATGGATGTGGGATAGGCGTTGGCAGGGCGTGAATTTTCATCCTGCTGTGGCTGAGGGCTCCACACCTGTTTTGAAGTGGCTTCATCAAGATCCAGGACACTGGTGTAGCCTTCACATCCAGGTATTTTTCAGAGTGTGGTGTGATGCTGGATTGATGGATACAATCACTTTTTAGGAGGTAGACTGAGGCCCATTGATTCCTCAAGCACCCTCTGAAATTTAATTATAGTGGAATAAGGGATTGAAAAGAAAATGGGTAAAGAAAGACACTGCTGATTCTTCATAGTTTTTTTGCCCTGATAGATATTTCAGCAAGAGAATTTTGTAATCTGATGAATGAAGCTGATCACAGTCAGTAGCATTACCACCAGTTCTGTTTCTAACAGTGACATTGTCATAAAGCCTGACCTTCCCCTGAGGAAACAAAGTCGTAAACACAATCAAGTGTATGTGCTAAGGCTTAATCAATGCTTGGTGATAATGGAACGTAAAACGAAACATCCACGGAAAGAAATCGAATTGCATTATTGCAAGAGGCTCAAGGGTTGAAAAACTGCCCCATAAACAAGAACAAAAGTTGGGTGACTTGAAGATCCTGGGGAAATAGTGTTAAAAATGAATCTGTGAGTCAGGATTCCAGAGGGCTTTGGAAGTTGTGGAAAACATGTGTGTGTACATGGCTCCCTCCTTTTTAAACAACGCTGTTCAGAGGCAATTAATTCTGCTACCCAAGTGTTCCTAGCCATGGGAGGGAACACATTTCATGTATGACACCTTGGTTCTGGATTTGCCAGCAATAAATGAGTATTTTCCTGGTTTAGCCATTTATTGTTGCTGCAGATAAAGTAACTCAGACCATTTGATACTGACTGTATCATGTATTTCTGAATAGTGAGTGATCTGGGATGCTGCATCTCAACCATTCATTTCTTCATCTAAACAAGGTGTTTTTCTTCTGTCATTTGATACTTAGCACATAGTTTTAGTTGGTCCTTTCTGTCATATCAAAAGTATTTAAGCAAACCTAAACTATGAAATCACAGAACTGCACCTATTACTGAGTTAATCCAGAGTAATTTTCAAGCAGGAGTTAGGAATCTGGAGGACACATTCTTTATAGTACCTCAATAATCTTGTCCATTACATCACTTAATATATAGCAGTGTTAACAGAAAAATCAATAAACATTATTTCTAAAATGTCAGGGATGTTAATAGTGTGATTTAAAAAAGGAAAAAGAGTCAAAACTCTGAACAGAACACATTGATATAGTGTTGTAGAGGCACATCTTGCTGAAAATGTGATAGGGAGGATTTAAATCATTACGGCTCAGTCATTTTGAAAAATGTGGTAAGGTAGCTATTCTTAGATATACAAATCTCTCTTGCCATATTGTGGGATTCTGCTAAGTGGGGGAGGCTATATACAGTATTTCTTAACAGAAGGTTGCTAGGATCGCTCTTAACAAATTTGAGTTGCATCAACAGTTGCTATGGATCCCCTGCTAATATTTTTGGAAAATTATTTGTACAACTTCCTGAGAAAAGAGAGTCTTACCAGTACACACTGGAAAGCTATTTGACAGGGGGAAGATACAAGGATGGCAAAGCTGGGTGGGTATTTATTTCCCACTAAAATCTTCCGTGTATGTTGCACTCCTGGGTTTAAACCAAGCTGTAGTACTGTATAAACTCCCAAGGAGGTTTATTTTAAAACTAGCCACTGATTAATAATGTTCAGCTGCCCTACAGTTTAGTCATGCATTTTCCCATAGGACTTCATGGACAATAATGTAGTCCAACTAATTTCATAGAAGGAAAAGACCAAATAATGAACTAATACTAAATGTAGAGTAAATACAGAAGCTTCATGGATAAGCAGCTGACAGATGTGCAGCTGATGGCATCTACCAAGACTTGTGCAATTTGACACTGACATGACATCCTTGTTCCTGAGTTGGAGAGCTGTGGGTTTGGTGGATCAGCCGCTGGGTGGATGAGGGATGGGGCTGGGTGGTCACACTCAGGGGTGAGTCAATATCCAAGTGGAGACCAGGAACGAGTGGTGAGACCATGGGGGCCTCATTGAGCTCAGCAGGGCCTAGCTCAGGGCACTCCCAGGCACCAGCTGTGCAGATGGAGGAGCCCTGGGGGGGCTGTGGGGCAGAGCTGGGACCCCAAACCCCTGTGCTGGGCTGAGCCCCAGCCTGGGCAGCAGGGCAGGGGGATTCTGTCCCTCTGCCCCTCAGGTGAGACCCCACCTGCAGAGCTGCCCCAGCCCTGGGCACAGCACAGGGAGGAGCTGGAGCTGCTGCAGCCAGGCCAGGGGAGGCTCCAGGATGGGCAGAGGGATGGAGCAGCTCTGCTGGCAGGAAAGGCTGGCACAGCTGGCATTGCTTACCTGCACAGGAGAAGCTCTGGGCTGAGCTCAGGGTGGCCTTGCAGGGCCTGGAGGAGCTGCAGGAAAGATGGAGAGAGACAATGGCCAAGGGCTGCAGGGACAGCACACAGGGAATGGCTCCCAGTGCCACAGGGCAGGGCTGGATGAGAGATTGTGCAGGAATTTTTCCCTGTGAGGGTGGGCAGGCCCTGGCACAGGGTGCCCAGAGCAGCTGTGGCTGCCCCTGGATCCCTGGCAGTGCCCAAGGCCAGGGTGGACACTGGGGCTTGGAGCAGCCTGGAAGAGTGGGAGGTGTTCCTGCCATGGCACGAGTGTCACTGAATGGGCGCTTACTCCCTTCCAACCCAAACTATTCCAGGATTCTGTAATAATTTACATACGGAGATAAAAGCGGTGGGAAGTTCCTGCCAGTTTCTTGGTCATAATTCAGGACAAACTTTCAAGTCCCAGTACTATTGTTACTTGAGTTATTCTGAAGTGAAGATTCAGTAATATTTTCCATGCAGTTTTGTAGTTAATCAAACAAATTACAATGTAATAGTATTGATTCTCTTGATTATTTTCTACTTCTGTGGAAAAGACTGTTTCACTGCCATGCATGGCATTTACAGGTAATTTATCTAGCAGTGGTTCTTCTACCAAAGAGCTTCCCAAGCAGAGATTTGTGGAGTAAGTTGTAAGAGCACATTGCCTGCCTGGTCTGGTATTTCTCCTTGTAAGCTGAGGTGGGTTCTGTTCTGTCTTCCCCCCATCATGATCTCTGGCCATTCACTGCTGGAATGAATCTGCCTACTGAGCATTCTCCCCTTATGGAAAAATCCTAAAGTACACAACAGCTTTGACTGCACAGTATGAAGGAAGTGAGGATTATATGTGATCCACTCAGATCCATTTGAAAGGCCACTGGAGTTGCCACAAGGCCTTGTAAACTGTATTTTTTTCTTACTTTGTTAACAAAAATTAAAAAAAAAATAAAAATTAAGTGCTGCTGAAATGAGAGTTAGGTATCTGTGCTAACAGAAAGCATTTTGTACCTAAGCACCTGCACTCTTGAGTGGGGGCAGCAGATGGTGTCAGCAGTTCAAAAGCATTTAGAGAAATTCATGAAGCCACTTGTCCATAAATGGATGCAAAATTACCTGGCAGGAGTGTGTCCTCCAGTGCAGATCTGCTGGAGCAATGCAGGGAGAGCAAGCCACAGAGGAAGCCCAGGCTTGTGCTGTCCCAGATGCTGCTGAGGGAAGCAGAAGCCACTGCTGGGACATCCACTGGAATCCCACTGGATTATGGGATGAACCCTTTCAGGCTGCTTTTGTCAAATGCCAGCATGAGTTTGGGGTTTGGTTTGGGTTGTTTTTTTTTTTCCCTTTTCATTTTTTAATCAGGGTTGGAAATCTGTCTACAGTATCTTTTCCATACTTCCACAGCTTGTTGGATCATTTAGTTTTGCACCTTAGATGAATCTCATAACTTAAGAACAGATTTTAAATAGTAATTAATTACGACTATATGCTACATAACTAAAATGGTGACAACTGAATTAATCTACTTTTGGCAAGCATGGAAGAAGAATCATCTGTTTATTTTCTTAGGAAAATGGCTGAGATGCCATTTCTTGACAATGTAACTATGGACCTGCCAATTTTTAAGTGTAAAGTTTTCTTGAAAAATCCTAAATGCCTAAGTTATGTGCCTATAAGAAGCTTTTAAGCCTTAAAAGAAGCTTGTTAAGCTTTAGAAACATGCCTGAGTGATCCCTCCTGTTCTTAAAATTAATTATTCAAACCTTATTTTATATATATATGTATAAAATACATAATTATAGATTAGCAGTGTTGGCTGTTCTTGATTACTGTTTTGCATGTCCTGCATTACCTTTCCTGCCTTTCAGGGATCTTTTGTTAGCTATTTAATACCTTTAATAAAATAATAAAGTTATAAAATGTAAAAAATAATCACTGCCTCATCAAAACTGTTAATACTCTACAACCAGGCAGAATTTGGACATATAAGATGAATTACAGATTCACAGAGTGGTTTGGTTTGGAAGGCACCTTCACTGGGATCCATGATGGATTTAGAAGAGCAGATGCAAAGTGGTAGGCGTGGTTCATCTCAGAGAAATTCTGGCTGTGTTAAGTGTCCTCATGTTTCTATGTTGTAGGATCTGCCAAAGCATCTCTGCTTTCCTCAGGAAAACATAGCTATTTAATTGCCTTTTCAGCTTGGACGTGGTATTTGATGAAAGAAGCACAGGACCCAGCTTAATTTGCTGTATGGTGTTGGAAGTAGTAAAAGTGTTCATAAAAAATCCTCACTGAGGTTGGTGGTGGGTCTTTGGGAGCACACAGGGAGCAGGGACATTAAATCATGGGGGCAACTGCAACTGCTCACCTGCAAAGAGCTGAAGTGTAAATCAAACCACTCTGCAGCCTCCTCCTGCAATGACAGGCACAGAAATCTGCTTTTTGGGGCTGGTTTGCACTTCTCTGTCTCATCAGGGTCCCTTGGTCTTTCCCTTGCTCAGTGCAGGTCTGCTGTGATTGTCTGAGAAAGGCAGAAGAGCTGTGGCAGTGGCACATGCCTGGTCATTCCTCAGCACGTGTCCCAGACAGGGGAGATTGTTCCATCCCCAGCCTCTGGATTGGTGCGAAAGCTGGGGAAACCTACCTCAGTTTTGCCAGTAGGATGACTTGGCTCTTGGTTGTGTATTGAAGTCAGTGACCATAAATACATTATCTGTCCCAGGCCACAGAATCCCAGACTGGTTTGGGTTGGGAGAGACCTGAAAATTCATCTCATTCCACCCCCTGTCATGGGCAGGGACACCTCCCACTGTCCCAGGCTGCTCCCAGCCCCAATGTCCAGCTTGGCCTTGGGCACTGCCAGGGATCCAGGGGCAGCCACAGCTGCTCTGGGCACCCTGTGCCAGGGCCTGCCCACCCTGCCAGGGGACAATTCCTGCCCAAAATCCAGCATAACCCTAAGTCAGTAGGGTGGAGAAGCTATGTACAGATACTGGGTTACAACAGCTTTATTACTGTGATTTCCACCTTCTGTCAGGATTATAAAAGGTTCTTGTGTCATTACATTTCCTAAACATTGTGCTTGCAGTACAGTGATTCCATAGTAATAGAGTTTCCATTGTAGTAATTCCATTATTAGAGGAAAATCCCTTTGACCTGAAGTTCCACACATTTGAAGTTCCATGTGTGCAGTTACTGTTCTGGTTGTGGGACTCAGGGTCAGACTGGAGAAATCTTTCTGCCCTCTTTCTGAATGTGTAGAGTTAGGTTATATTAACAAGCAAATTATTATTGATGTGTATGAAAATAAGGAATGAAAAAGAAGATAGACCATGAATTCAAGAAAATAAATTACTTGGGGTATAATCCTGAGTGAAGAATTTTTACTTAAACCCAGCTGGTTGTTTCAGTAAATGTGGTCAGGAATTGGGAGGAAGTGAAGAACTTGTATCCTCTTTATTAATTACATCACTGTTTCCTTTTCCTAAATAGAAGAGATTATGGGGGGCATGTTTTATTAATTCTGCCTTCTTTTTCTGACCTGGTGACTGGGGTTTTGAACACTGCTGGGAAAATGTCTGGAATGAATTGGCTCTGGCTGTGATGTGTGCTGGTAGCATCCTGCATGTAATTTTTGACATCCCTGTGTACATTTATTTTTGCAAAGCAACATCATGCAANGGCTGTTTCAGGCACACATCCCCTGCGCTATCATCAATGGAGGGACCATAAATGTTGTGATGGATGCTTGAAGGCATTTTAATGTAGCTCTGGAGGAAATAGAAGCCATTACCTCTGGAAGATCTCCAGTTATGACAGAGAAAATAAATGGTGCTGTTACAAGAGATGTACTGACAACAAAATTCGTGCTGGCTGGGAAGGAGAGCAGCAGAGCACGGTACAGAAACTTACAGACAGTTATCTGTTATCTGAAGTAATGTTTATTTTTTATTTAAATCCAGCATGGAAACTGCTTGATAGAACGATTTAATCCAATCTGGTGGAAGCTTAGTCTTAATTGTACTTGTGCTTGGGAACTGCCCAGTCTTTGCCGCTGCTAAGAGCAGTGTTGTGACATTTCCCTGCTCAGCACCTGTGCATGGAGGGCTGTACCTGCACAGACAGTGGACAGAGAGCGGCGCTGCCAGTGCTCACTCAGACCCAGCCTGGGCTGGCATTCCTGAACAAACCAGGTTCAGCACAAGGGGGAGCAGCTTCCCATTGCCTGAGGGCAGCTCTGGATGAGATACTGGGGGAAATTCTCCCCTGAGAGGGTAGGCAGGCCCTGGCAGAGGATGGCCAGAGCAGCTGTGGCTATCCCTGGATCCCTGGTAGTGTCCAAGGCCAGGCTGGACACTGGGGCTGGGAGAAGCCTGGGACGGTGGGGGGTGTCCCTGCCATGGCACAGGGATAAGTTTTAAGGTCCCTCCCAACCCAAACCATTCCAGGACTCTATGATTTGTTTTATCTACCCCATGAAACCTTTTATGTCTTTCATCCATCTCTCTCTTCCAGATTTTTTTAATGGGAAGAGTTGAGGCAGTAGCCACAGCAGCAGGCACAGAACATCCTCACACATCTTTCCTGCATCACCTAGGAGAGAGGTCTTTGTACAGAAAATAAATGATGCAACATTTTGAGCTTTGAAATTCAGCAGAACTCGTGCCTGCCTGTGAAAGTGTTCCTCCCCCATTCCAGCTGGGTCAGACTCAGAGGGATATGCAGATGTGTGATGGATTCCAGCATGTGGTGCTGAACAGACACTGCTGTAAATCAGCCTCATAGCTAGATAGATCCAAAATCATAGGCAGATCCAAGAAAATAGTGCTGTTGATTTCAAATAAACTATGTGTTAGAGTATTACTGCCCAGAAGAGTTGTGGGCACCCTGCAAATGGGTTCTTAAGATTACAACATCAGCAAGTGCTTTTGGGAATTGACTTGAAACTCTCACACTGCCCTGGTGCGTGACTGACTAGAAAAATATTAATTGTGAACAAGAAGTAGGATGATTCTTGTATATTGTTTGTACTGTTTGGGGTTATTTTTCTTCATGAAGTCCCAGTAGGACTTTATATTTCTGGTGTAACTGGCACCAGACCAGCCTGGATGAAGGTTAGGGTTGCTGCCCTAGTATTTTGCTGAGGTTACATTTCAGTGCATGTGGAGTGTCATCATTCTGCCAGGTAAGGGCAGCAGGCAGTGCAGTAATGCTAATGAAGCTGATGCAGCACAAACTTTCATTCATTTTCACCCTTCTGACAGTGTTTGAGAAGGACTTGGGGTTCATTCCACCACAGACACCCCACCCTTTCTCAGGGCAGGCTGTCTCCTGGTCAGGTTGGGGGCCTGTCAGTGAGTGGCTCCATAGCCCATTACCAATTCTGAAATCATCTAGAGCTTTGATAGCTCCTTCGTTTTTATTGGCAGCATCCCGGGCTTCCTCCTCAGAGCTGCTGTGTCAGTGCTTCAGCTTTGGGTCTGCATCAGAGCCTCACCGGATGCCATTGTGCACAGGACTTGGAATGCATCATTTAAATGAATCATAGTGATGCTCTCAGAGTTTTCCCTGATGCTCCACAAGCTTCTTGTCCCCACCTCAGCCTCTTCCCTTTTTCAATGTCTCTTGGCTCAGGATTTCTTTTGGTCTCTTGTTCTCCTGTTAGTGTGTGACATTTTCCTGTCTTTTGAGTAGCATGGAATTCCTGTGTTTGGGAATGTTTTCAATGTCACTCTGTTGTCACGTTGTAGGAAGGGGAAGGACTAAAAGAAGCAAGATATAGAATGTAAAGGTAATAAACTGTTCTAAAAAATCAAGTCTGGTCTCCACGTGTCTCTCACTGGTGGTTTGCTGAAGCAAGAAGTGCAAGGCAAAATCAAATACTGGGAATCAGGATGGTTGGGAATAATTTCCGGCTGTATTCAGCTTTGGAAATTTTCTTCATGCCTTGTTCAGAGAGATAAGTCACTTAAACCCAAGTTACTTCTTTCTTGTTTGTGGGAGTTTGTGCTGCCTCTTACACTCCTGTGGAAGAGAGCTCGCCGAAATTTTTTGCACAATTTTTTTTTTTCTTTGCATAATAGTTTTGTAAATATTATTAACTATATACTTTTTTTGCTGTCTTTAAGGTATACCATTGGCATGACCCGTGTATTTTCTGGAATTATTTGGAGGCCTAAGTTAATTTGAGCAGATAATGAAAAGGGGGTTTTAATTCAAAATACTGCTCTTTCTCAAAGAAAAACTACATAAATTCACTTTTGACAACAGCAGATGGTAGCATTCTTATGCAAGTTATCTGTTTGCATTGTGAAACAAAGCTTTCTGAACACCCTTTTTTGTATATTCTGAAGCTTCTGTCAGTTTTTTTTAAAGTTCTCTTAGACATAAAGGGATTGATGCTCGTGAGAACATCTACAGCATCAGAACCAAGTGAAAAGCCACCCTGAGAGCACTTCTTTCTCTCTTCTTGCTCCCTCTCCAAAAAAAAAGCGTGTGCATTTCCCAGCCCCAGCCTGGGAGGGTACCAGGGCTCATGGTCCCTGAAGACTTTTTCCTGGGGGGAATGGGTTTTATGTGTTACAGTTGGTCAGACTGTGGTTTACACAGTACCTTTGCCTCTCCTCAGCCAGTTAATGCTGATACAGTAACTTGAGTTACTTTAGCAAACCATTACATTTTATCTAAAATATGGTGTAGCTTGGTTGCTGATTTGATTTCCCTTTCAACAGAGGAGAATATATATTATTGATGTGTAGTATATACAATTTATGTTAATTTGACATGACTTGATAGGAAGAGCAATGTGAACTAGGATTCTGAAGTGAGAAAAGTTGCATCAGAGGCTGATTGCACCCTGCCTTGTCTTTTCCAAATGCATGTGATGAGTTTTCTAGTTTTCCCTTCCATGACAAGGCACATTCTGTTCCCACTTAGGAGCACCCTATCCTCGGGCAGCCTTTCTTTGTCCTGCACCCCTGTCGGACCAATGAATTCATCTCTGCTGTCCTGAAAGGCTCACGGGAACACCACAGGTGAGGGACCCTGCTGGGCCTTCCAAGACTTTAGGCAATGCAGGTGAAGTCAGTCAGCTGCGGAGTGGAAATGGCCAAAGCTGCTTCCTTGGAGCAGAATAAGATACTTGTATTGTCACTTCAGGCCTGAAAATTAAGACACATTAGTGATAGGAAAAATGAAGGAATGGCCCCATCTGAACTTGTTGTGTGACTGTTGAGCCTGTCTGCAATTCAGAAAATTTTTTATTTTATTTAATAATAGTGATATTACTACTATTACTATTACCATTACCATTACTATTACTATTATACATTTATGGTGCTTTTTTGGTGGTTTTTTTTTTCCCTAGACACACAAATTACATCATACTGTGGCTTAGTACTGTAGGCCCAGTTGTGGGCCTGAATCTGCCTTTGAGTTACGCAAAACTGGCACCTGAGCAGAGCAGAGATGCTGATTTAGCTGAAAGGTAAGAGAAAAGGAAATCATCCTTCCCTCTCCCATCCTCCTGCTCCAAAGATCAGATGGATAAATGGAAGAACCATTACCTCCTCCTTTGAAGTCCTTGGTTCAGTTAATTTAGGACTTTACCTTTCAGTGTTTTGCTTACCTGTCTGCCTTGTTGCCTCATTTGCTTTGCAATGAAAATTTGTGCAGTGGTAGGTGCTGGCCCCATTGCTGACACTCTTCATGAGTCCAGAGGGTCCCTGGTGTCCTGGGGTCTCTTTCAGGTGAGGAGAAGTGTTTTATATTGGTTCCCCCAGCACAGGGTTGGGGGTCTGGCATAACTGCTGCAAGGATTTTAATTTAACTCTTTTTTTGTGTTTGCTGTTGTCTCTCCAGAGCCCTGAGCTGAAGGACTGGGAGTGGTTAGGCTATGATAAAGCTGCTGCAGACTTCTGTCGTGGGTCAGCATTGTTCGGTAAACCAACGAAGTTGCTGCGTTTTTTGTAAAGACACATTCTTGAAACAGAGAAAAAAAACCAGAGGGGGAGGCACTTCACTTCTGGCCTGGAGGGCCCGGGCTGAGCTGAGTCTGACTTGGCCCACTTGGCCCAGAGTGGCCTGGCTTGAGCTGATTTGATCTCTCTGGCCCAGCTGAAATTTTCTTTCCCAGAGGGATGGTGAGAGAACTACTGATCACCAGAGAGCCCAGTGGGCTTCCTGAAGCCAGAAAAGACTCCGAAACTAGAA
>VZTB01015680.1:239007-258164 GCA_013397245.1 Thryothorus ludovicianus
TCATTTGTGACAAAACTACAAGAAAACCTGTTTTTTTGTAAAAAAAATCCCCATAGCACAACAAGAGAAACTCTTCTCCCCAGGTGAAGTTAAGACTGTTTTTAAAAGTAGTAAACTGACTAAAAGTCGTAGGCTTTATTTTTGCATTGTCAGTGGAAAAAGGAAGGTTATCTAGAACTTTGTTCTAATTATCTCATTATTATTATTTTTCTCATTTAACTCTGTTAGTAAAGTTTCCTTTTTATGTTGTCAAATTTGAATCTGCTTTGCTTTCTTTCCTTTTAATCCTATCTCACGACAAAAAAATAAACCCCCAACATGAATTGGTGCATTGGCCGAAAAAGCGAACCAAATTAATCCCACGACAACTTCCCTAGGGATGAAGTCAAAGGATCCTTCCTGGCTGCTCAGCCATGCTAGAGTGGAAATGGTTGATCATGGCTCTTTCTCTGTCTGGAACACTGATGATGGTGGGAATCAACTGCAGCTGTGGGAACACCTCCCCAGCACCACCCTGACCTGACCTCCCTTGAGGTCACTCTTCTCCTGCCTCCCGTGCCTGCGCCACCCTTTGAGGGCTGCCCACAGCTGCACGAGTGAGAGCCGAGTTGATGGATCTACTGAACTTATCCCTAGAAAATCTGCACCATCTGTGGGGCAGAAAGTGCAACACAAACGCAGAAAAATGCACCTGGGACACGGTGTGAGCTTGTGGCAGTTGGGGCATGGGCTGAGACTGCTTCACCATCTCCACCAGAGCCTGATGAGGGACCAGCCCATGTTCCCCAGCACACAGAACATCCTCATCCTGGTAATATCCCCCACACATCGCACCTCAGGGAGCAAACGGGGCCAGGACTGTCACAAACAGAGCCCTTGGAGGCTGCACCGAGTGAGCACGTCCAGCCCTGGAGCTCAGTGCCTGGAGTGTGGGAACATCTGGCTGTGCTGTGCTCTGCTGCCTGCCGGGGAAGCTCTCTGTGCCCCTGGGAGCTGCTGTTGTTCCCAATTAGTGTTCCTCGTTGTAGCTGTGGTTGTTCACAGGTTTGCTCCCTACCCTGCTCTGCCTCTGCAGCCCCCCCAACAGCTATTGGTTTCTGGGGAATTGCCTGGTGGTTCTGCCACTGGGAACCAGATTACGAGGAACTTCCCTACTACCCATTCTGGCTTCCCTCCCAATCCCATTTTGTTTGCAGTGTGAAACAGAGTCTGAGCAGCTGACACTGAAACACAGATTTTACTTGGTGCGTTCAGCAATTGCCACTCACTTTCACAGTCTAGTGTGTGCCACGTGGGAGCTGGGAGTGTGAAATGCATTCGGATTCTGGTTTTTCAGGTTATGTTTTTAACTTCCATTACATGTCTGGGGGATGTGGAGTGCAGAGTGCAGTCCTTCAGATTTCATTGGTGTGGAATTTGTTTGCCAGCCGTTTGGAATTAATTGTGAAAGCACATCGTTTATTCTATTCCACATCACAACAACCTGAAAAGCTGTTTTTCCTTTGTAAGATTTACAAATGGCTCACAGCTGCATTAATCTTTTTAACACTTTTGGTAACACATGCTTGATAATTGCATCTACAGCCCATTTTTTAATTGAAGTGAGACTTAGACAGGAGGAAGAACCAACAAAAAGAGGTAACAGCTGGTTTAAGAGCTGTTAAATGTTCACTGATGCTCTGTGATCTTTACCCCTGGAACAGAAGATTGGAAGCACTCAGCCCTCAAAATGTGGAATTTATATGTAAAGGAAAATAAATATTTTCATTTCACATGAAAAAAGTCTCAACATCCATTGCTTTCTGCCTTGATTTACCATTTGCAAACAAAGAAGAGGATTATTTGACCAGGGCGTTGCACATTGTACTAGGCTCAAACAATGAGTTGATAGTGCAGTGTCTCATCAGTATCAGTGTTTCCCTGAAATTTGCCTAGAAAACCAAAATTCAGCTCCTTTAGTACAAATACTTGAAGATTAGACAGAAAAACAAATACAGACTAACATAGATATTTTCGACCAAGGAGATAAATAAGCCCATTTGTATATCTTCTTTTTAATGGCTAGGATGGGAGTTAGGCATCCCATTTCCTGTTAACATTAATTAGGATATCTTNAATTGTGGCAGTGTTTTGTGATTTTATTTTATACTGTGATTCATTATTTAGTGAAACCATTGAAGATCCTTAGCCTGAGCTTGGGTTTGGTCTACATGCATTGTCTGAACTCCTGCATCCTACCAAGGAGAAAATTTGCAATGTAGATTTGTAAATTTGCTCAGTTGTTTACCTTTGCTAGTCTGGGAAGACACATCAGTGGAGGTTCTCTATTTGTGGGGACTTTTAGGAGAGAACAGTCTCATTCCTGTCCTGGGTTGCCAGAATCATCAAGAGGAATGAATTTTATGTGTTCACCTAAGCCGAAAACTGTGGTTTTCTACAGAATGCAGTTGGTAGCTACATGCAATCCCTCATTTGTAACAGCATGACCAGGTAGGAATTTAACCCCCTGCCAGGAGATTTGAGGCTGCCTGGCTTTGGTTACAAACAGGAACATTCCTTTGCACACAGGAAATGTGGAGCTACTTAATTACAGTTAAATACAGTCAAGTAATCAGTATCATTCTTGCTGCAACCCCATGAATTTCAGCGAAACTTTCTCAATAATTTTTTCCCCTCCCCTCTTTGCTATGATCATGGTTTCATGAGTCTGTTTGGACATCTGTATTTATATTGCACACATACAAATTCAGTTCCAGCACAAAGGAAGGACGATTGCTCTTCTCTCTGAATGGTGAAGTTACAATTATTTCCTCAAAAATACTCTTCTAGAGAACAGCGTGGGTATGGATATTTATACCTATTTTTAGTAACACGTAGGCTTTTAGAAGTGTTTCGAGGAATTCAGTGCATTTCTTCACACTAAGTTCTTACCATGTAGAATAAAAAAAAAAAAAGCCTGAAGGTAAGAACTGCAATAGTAACCCTGTATTGAGTGCTCGGGATTAGGAAGGTGTCACACAGGTTGTTATCTCTTGGATTTCATTAAAATCTTAAAAAACCCTGCACCAGGAGGAAGCTTTCAGTTCCCCAGCTGAGAGCGTGTTGCAGCTGTCACCTCCTGAAGACAAATTCACCTTAAGGCAAGAGGGGATTTCGCTGCTGTATTTGAACAGCAAATGCATTTACAGAGCACCCTCTTAACACCTTCCTCAAGTGTGTTACAAAACAACATCCTCTCTTGTAGCAGCGTTATTATTCAGTCAGGTATTGCTGGTGTCAGATGTTTGGCTGACTCCTTTAATAAGTGAAAATATTAATTACTTTTGGTGCAGAGGTGGAAAACATGGCTGCTGTGGATTCTTCTCTGTTCTGAAGATTTTGTGTTACAGAATACGTATTTATTAGGCTTAATAAATTACCCCTCTAGTAGCGATTTGGTGATGTTTGGCTCAGCTCTTCTTTCTCTGAGTTCTTCCTGCAGTGTCCAGGTAGCACAAGCCATTCCTGGGCACTGGCACAATCACAGGAATCACAGGATGGTGTGAGAAGGGACTAAGAGTCCACCAGTGCCACCCCTGCCATGGCAGGGACACCTCCCACTCTTCCAGGCTGCTCCAAGCCCCAGTGGCCTTGGAGACTGCCAGGGATCCAGGGGCAGCCACAGCTGCTCTGGGCACCCTGTGCCAGGGCCTGCTCCCCCTCCCAGGGAACAATTCCTGCCCAATCTCCCATCCAGCCCTGCCCTCTGGCACTGGGAGCCATTCCCTGTGTGCTGTCCCTGCAGCCCTTGGCCATTGTCTCTCTCCATCTTTCCTGCAGCTCCTGCAGGCCCTGCAAGGCCACCCTGAGCTCAGCCCAGAGCTTCTCCTGTGCAGGTGAGCAATGCCAGCTGTGCCAGCCTTTCCTGCCAGCAGAGCTGCTCCATCCCTCTGCCCATCCTGGAGCCTCCCCTGGCCTGGCTGCAGCAGCTCCAGCTCCTCCCTGTGCTGTGCCCAGGGCTGGGGCAGCTCTGCAGGTGGGGTCTCACCTGAGGGGCAGAGGGACAGAATCCCCCTGCCCTGCTGCCCAGGCTGGGGCTCAGCCCAGCACAGGGGTTTGGGGTCCCAGCTCTGCCCCACAGCCCCCCCAGGGCTCTCCCAGGGCTCACCTGGGGACAATGAGGGTGAATCCCCGGGGCTATGTTCTCGGAATCCACCACTCAGCAGTTTAAATAAACGATTATGAGCCAAATAATGCTTCCCCCACTATCCACCCCAAGTCAGGCTGCTGCATCTTGTGTTTTTAGCATTTTGCCAGATCCCCATGACCCCTGCTGTTTGATGTTATAATGGTATGTGCATTATATATGCACTGTACAAAATATATGAAGAATATTACACTTTCTCTAGTATTTATCCCTAACACTTGGCGTCTCCCTAGAGGAGGAATTCGCGGATTTTGTCGATTTTCTGGGCTTTTGAGCCCACTAGAGGGAGGTGTGCACAAAGCGTGTTTTGAACGGCATTGCTACCAGACGGACCAGCACGCATTTAGGAATTAACGCTGACTGCAGATAAAAAAAAAATAAAAATTATGAACGCCGTTTAAAAGCTAGGAAATAAAACCAGAAGGGACTGATATGTCTTTTTAAAATTAAAAACACTTCTTTTGCTGATGTAGTTACTTACTCAACCACAGCATGTACTCTCAGTTGCTCCTGCTACTTGCTTGGTTTTCTGCTTTGATAAAGATCTAAATATCCTCTCCTGTCTTTCTCAGCCTGGAATTTTATGTGTATGTGTGTCTAGGCAGGATCAGCCCCAGCTTTGCCTGCAGTGGAAAAGAGTGTTCAACACCTTCCTGCTAAATCAGTCAGACAGCATTTACCTCAAATATCATTTATTTGGCAGAGGGCTGTTTAAATTTGCACTGGTTTAGGATTTGGTCCAGGTTGACATAATTAGGCTGGGAGCTCCCATGTACGTGGGCACCAGGTGAGTTATGAGCAAGACAGCAGCGCTGCAAATAATTGTAACATTTTTTGCCTTTTTTTGTTTCTCCCAAGAAACAGCAAATTGTCTGAACAGTGCACAGTGTTCATATGTTCATAATCCTCATACCCCAAAAGAGAGGTTTTTTTCTGCTGGAGGGGTACCAGAGGCTTTGGTTGAACATGCAGACAACTGATGTTATCTTTGTTCAGTCTTTGTTGCCTGTGTGGTTTGGATAGTTTACTCTACCAGGCGGAGTGTCAGGTTGACATTTTCCTGGTTGTTTTAACTTAAATGTAAGCCTGGGGAGAGAAAGGAAAATTGGGCCCTGTTCCCTCTTAAATTCTGTTATGTCTGCAATGTTCTGAGTCTCCTGTGCAGGTGGTTCACTTTGATTTATTCTCCATAAGATGAACAGGTTGCTTAGCATTTACAGCTCTGCTTTCTTGTCAGTCTTGATTGCCTATGCTATATTTAATCTTAAATATTTATGGATTTTGATTGCTACAAGCAGGGCAGCATCCCCTTCAGGGATCCTGCTCAGCTGACCAGCACTGGACGTCATTTCCACCAGGCTATGTTGCTCACAGCTGTGATTCTTTCAGGATATCTAACAAGAGCTTAAATAAGTTGCTCCATGAACATTTGGTACTGGATCAACTCAGATATTTATTGGTTTATATTCAGGCAAATGTTTAAGTGCTTGGATGAACTGAAGCTTTTGAAGGTTAAGGTCTGATGTCAATTATTTTATTTAGCTGTTTTGCACTGCAGAGCTGCTGTTTGTTATTCTTGTATCAAAATGACAATCTGAGAATCATGGCCCAAGTAGAGATGTTAGACATGCACTGTCAGGATAGCACAAGAATTTTCCCAGTTTTAGTTTTGGTGGCTGCCTGTTAAACAGAAAACACTGCTTTCTCACAGAAGAATGTAATTTGTTTTTTTTTTTTTTAGAAAACCACAGTGAGGAAATGAATTAATTTGAATTTGATTAGCACAGCATTTCACTTAAGCATGTGTTTTCAGATCACAAAGTTGTAATTTCTGGGGATGAAGGTATGAAAGAAAAAGGGAAGAATGTGTTATCCTCCTGTGTTTGAATGCGATGGCCTTTTCTGCAGTATTGGCTGTACTTTGAAAAGCTGCTGCATTTCACAGAGGAAAGGAGAAAGAACAGGCTGAAACTGCAGGCAGCAGCAGGGATACAGACTCCTTGGGCAGAAGGATCAGCAAGGGAGTCAGTCTTACTAATTTCTTATATTCCTCTCTGTCAAGAACAGGATAAATTCCTCATTTCTACCGTTAAAGAAAAAAAAAAAAAAAAGGTAGAGATGTCAGTAGTTCATGTAGTTATGGCCAAGTACCAGGTAGATTATCAGTCATTTCAAAGCCTAGATGCTGGTTCAGAAAGCAGAGCATAAAGATGGAATGAGAAGTAAGACATGTACTTCTTAAAGGTTTACACTGAAAACTTACAGCATTTTTAAATCAGAATACCCATAAATTGAGCTGAAAGTTAACGGGGCATAATTTATTAACTTTTTCCTCTCTGCTGAGTCCACCTGAGTTTCATGAACAATGGGTAGATACAAAAAAAATACTTTCATTGTCCTTGTTTACTGATAGACTTTTTGCTGTAATATAACTGACATTTTTTCGTTAGGAGCCCAATATTTTTCTATAATAATTTAGAGTGAATTAAAAATGTGAAATCAGTCATCAGAAGTAGGCTGGGCAGTAGGTGACTCTGCCCTCTTGGAAGATTTGGCTTGGTAGGACTTCTGTACCATATGTAGTGCATTTTGCCGTTTCCCACAGGTATTTTTGCAGGCAAAAGAAGTGACTGTTTAAGTCTTTAATCTTTTAATTAAACCTTAGGCTGAAGGCAAACTGTAAGAGGAATTGCAAGAGAAAGATGAGCATGTAGGTCTTAAATTGCATTCCAGCCAACCTTATTAGTGAAGTAATTCTGTATATAAATATTAACTCATTCCTCATGTGTCCTGCTTCCTTTTGGTTTTGATGTTTCCAGAGAAACATTATGTCAGGTCTTCCTTGATTCTGTGGGAGTGAAAGGGTCATGAATGTCCAGAGCCTATTGTCAGTTTTTGTTGGGACAGCCAAGGATCTCAGGCGTGAAGTGTCATGTGTGAGATCAGCTGCAACTCTTGTAGCTACAGACTGGTTTGGCTTGGGACAGACCATAAAGCCCATCCAGTGCCACCCCTGCCATGGGCAGGGACACCTCCCACTGTCCCAGGCTGCTCCCAGCCCCAATGTCCAGCCTGGGCTTGGGCACTGCCAGGGATCCAGGGGCAGCCACAGCTGCTCTGGGCACCCTGTGCCAGGGCCTGCCCACCCTGCCAGGGGACAATTCCTTCATAGTATCTCAAGTGCCTGTTTTCTCTTATCTTGTAATGGGAAATTCCTGCCCAGTTCTCACCCTGCATGAACTGCCTAATGGAGCACAGGTGGGCTCTGATGGATTTGGGCTTTGATGGAGCTTGACCTGAGAGATTATTTCTGCTTATCCTAGTTGCTTTGTCAAGAGCTTTAGAGAAGTGCTTGAGGCATGGCACATAGCTCCTGGGGCACTTAATCAAATAAATGTCAAAGATTTGTAGGGAATAAGTGTCTATCAGGAAAGAGTTTTATTTGGCAGAGAAGGGTCTCGGCAGTGCAGTACTTGTGGCATGGGGAAAATAAATATGAGAAACAAGAAGTAGCATTTTATGTCAAGAGTTAGTGCTCTAACCCAGCTTTTGAAACCTTTAAGATTTTCTTGTTGTGTCATTATCTATGCTTTTCTTCTTTTGTGTGGGCACTCAGCCTTTCAGGTTGTTTGTTTCCTGCTGCAGCCCTTCTCCTGAACATAACCTCGGGGCACTGCAGCCACCTTCCCACTGGCCTGAAGGCACTGAGGGGCACAGACCCTGCTCCCCACACCTCAGCCCCAGGGTGGACTCCACTCAGAGCAGAATGGGCTCCAAGCAAACAGAAAACTGTCCTGAGTGAGACGAATGAGGGATTTGTCTTTACAAACAAGCTGTGGGTCTGCTGGTAGATAAAACTAGCACTGAGAGAGAAAGGAAACAATGGGAAGGATTCCACTGATTGATGATAATTTGCCTTTACAAACAAACTGTAGGTTCACTGAGAAATGAAATTGGATATTGAAAGATGAAAGAAACAATNTGGAATAAAGTAAAAGGACTCCTCTGTCTCCTCTTCAAAAATAAATTCCTGGTGTTTGTGGATTAATTTTCCTAACGTAAGCATTGTCGTGAGGGGGTAGGACTGAGCAAAGACATGTCCTGCATTGACTTCATGGGTGTGTCGCTGTCCAAATTTAAATTTAAAATATTAATTAGTGAGGTGGAATGAAAAACGAGTTGCTCTTGCAGGTCATGGAGGGAGAGAAAGGTCACAGAAGTGGAAAACATAGGTGACAACAAGCCTTTGCAAAATAATCCCTGTGAGGAGGAGTATTGTCATTGTGAAGGACATGCTTGGAAGCCTGCAATACAGAGAATGCCACAGTTGGAGCAGATCAGGGAATAAGTCATACCTGGGTGTCCCTGTTTTGTGCATTTAAAATTCCCTGTCTGGTCAGAGCACAGAAGGGCCAGGGCATTGCTCTGGGTTATTTGTTTATTTCAGGCATTTTGTCATTATTGTTTCAGCCAGGGATCACGGCTGGGGGTCTGGAGGTGTTTTGTCCCCAGTCTCCCTCCCCCACATGGACCAGATTATTTAGAATCTTCTTTCCTGGGTTTTGTGTCTCTCTGGGTGCATTCCAACATTTCACCACCCTCATAGGGCAAAAGGCCTCTCCAAGGAACAGGAATTCCCAGTGTCGCATCCTGACTCTGTTGCCTCCTGTCCTGTCACTCTGCACCCCCTCTTGAGCCTGGTTTGCCCTGATACAGACAGTGGTGGACATCATTAAGATATCCTCTCAGCCTCCTTCTCTTAGGCTCTGCCTCTGCTGAAGAGCAGCCCTGCTCTCCAGCTTCTGTGTAGTACCATCAGAGGCCTGGCTGGCTGAGTGATGCACCTCATCCTCCAGGTTAAAGGTATCACAGCAGCCCTCTCCATAGGGGTGGAAATAAGCCAAGACACAAATATTTAACAAAAAAAGTGTCCCTGTTTATTCTTCCCTATAGCCTGGCCATCCTGACTCTGCTCACAGCCAGCTCCTACTGCAGGGCCAGCTGCAGACTCTGAGTGCTGGTTATCTCCTGCTGGACTGTGGCTGCAAGAATCAGTGTGCAGACTCTGGGCACAGGCCTTAGCCAGCTCCACTGTGACTGCAGGCCCAGCTGCAGCTCCAGCCCCATCGGACCAGACTGACCTCCCAGCTGATCTTTTACAGCAGTGACTCTCTGCCTTGGTTTGTTCTTTGTGTCCCTCTGGATCTCTCCTTCTCCCTCAGGGCTCCTCTACCTCTGCAAGGCTCTCTGCCTCCAAGCTCTCTTCCTCAGGCTCCTCCTCATCAAAAAGCTCCTAGGCTCCTCTGACCAGCCAATTCACCCCTTTTATCACACCTGTTATAAATATGTGTTATATTATTGGCTTTTGCAAATAATGAAATGAATGTTATATGTATAATGTTGGAAACGGTGTATGAATATAGTTTCTTTTATTTCTGCTATTAACAAAACTTAGGAATAGTAGTGGGATAAATATATTTTTCTTGGGCTATAAATTGGTAGTGTAAAAAGGCTTTTGTAACTAACTCAGAGAATGGTAGAAGATAATCAGGAAATTCTTCACATTCTTGGACTATTCTATCTGGATGAAGATGATGGTGATGGACACCAGAACCCCAAGGAAGGAATTGATTGANGATGGTGAGGGACACCAGAACCCCAAGGAAGGAATTGATTGATCATTTGTTATCAGGGAGTGTAGCACAGACTGGAGCCACAAGGAGAAATAGAAGTTGTTTTACAGGATGGAATGGAAGGGGCAGATTTGGGGAACTCAAAGGAATGGTTTTGAATAATGCATGAGGGTCTATGAATATGCAACAAGCTGGTGTATTTAAAGAGGGAGTTTCTGAATTGGTAAGGTGTGCTCTTGGCTGAATGCCAAGCATCTGGTCCTATAATTTTTGCTTTATTGTCTTGTCTCTTATTGTATTTTATTAAACTTTTAAAATTTTACCAGGAAAGTGAACCTCATTTTTCACACACCTATCTTTATTAGTCACAGCTGTAACCCATCAAAAGCAAGGCTATTCCTCTTCTTTGGTAATTACCACAACTGTGACTTTTCAGGGGCAAGGTGGGCTGAAAATCCTTCTTTCTCACCACAAAAGGCACTGAAACAGAGTCATCAGCCCTGTGCCAGCCCCTCAGCTCCCATCCTCAGTAGCTTTGCTCTTAAGATCTGCTCTGTCTTATGAAATACTTAAGCCTGAAGCTGGAATGAGGTGTGGGACCCGACCTGCAGGAGGGCAGGAATGCTGTTAGCAAGTGGAAGCTCACTGGACATTGTGCTGCTGCCCATCAGCAGTTTGCAAGTCAGTCACAGAAAAGCAAAATACAGGGTAAAATCTGAGGACACTTGGCCCACAGTTGGATTTTGTGTTGAGCTGAGAGTTTTGGAGAGCAAAGAGTGAAGCCTCTCCAGTTTTGCTTATTTGCCCCCTATGTAAAATCAGCAAAAGTCTGTTTCCCTCCCCCAGAATTACTATTATTAAGCAAAATTTGGAAAGCCAGCAGCAAAATGCTAGGGAATGAGCCCAGCATAGATGAGGAAGTAACAGTAATCACATGGAAGCTCCAGCCTGCTTTACACTCAGCAGCTCTCCTTCTGAGCCAGCACACCATGCTGCTGATTTTCAAGAGCAGCTAATTCACCATCTAGCTCTCAATTAGCTTCCAATTGTGACTTTTAGTCTGTAGCCGGTGATGGGCCAGGCTATCCAGCCGCAGCTCTGCAGATATGACTCACCCGGGGACCTTCCTGAGAACTGGTGTTCTGGCTGTGAAACACTGTGTTTCCGTATGCAAAAAAGAAGCAATCAGTGGGATTGTCAGCTCTTGCTGGCTTTTTCCCTTTCACTGTGCTGCTGAGTACGTGGGGCCGTGGTGAGCATGATGTGGAGATGTCCCTCAGAGTGGCAGCACATCCTCAGGCACTTTGGGACTGGCAGCTGAGCCAGACCCCAATTCCTTTGAAGGTGAGAGCTGCAGGAGGGGATTGGAGCAGGCTGTGCTGGGCAGGTTTAGGTGGGATGCAGAATATCAGCAAGCAGAGAAATAGGAAGAGAACTGGCTGAAACTGCAGGCAGCAGTGGAGGTATAGATTCCTTGGGCAGAGGAATCAGCAAGGGAGAGTGGTCTAATCTTTTCAGTCTTACTAATTTCTTATGTTTGTCTGTGTCAAGAACAGGAAAAAAACTTCATTTCTATAGTCCAAAAAAAAAAACCAAAAAACAAAAAAAGGGTTTGAAAAAAGTAGACCTGCCAGATTTTGGGCCAGTTTACAGCAGCCCAACAGCACAGGGCAGAAATGAGCAGGGTGCTTATAAGAGACATTGTAAATATGTCCAGAAGTGCAAGCTCAGCATAGAATTAGAAATTTGTGCTTTTTGCACAGCTGAAGTGGTGCTTTTCTTATCACCAATCAAGAAAGGGGAACAGTCCCTGCAAAAAGAGCATTGGTTGCATGGTTGCACCCCAGTAAAGTTGCAGCCAAACCAGTTTGTTCCAGTGCAGCCAGGCATGGAGGAGACCGCAGGTGTCAGGTAGTGTTTTATTACACAATGCATTTATACAGAGATGTACAGGGCTGCCTTTCCATCAGAACAGCAGCCACGTTTGCCCTCAGCTGCAGCCATCAGCAGCAACTTCATCTCCTGCTAAACTGAGGCAGGGGGGGTGGCACCTTGATGTCTTGACCTCTTTCCAGTTTCTTCTCGCAGTCGACGAGGTAATTGACTCCGTCGATGACAATCTGGACTAGCTCCACCTACAGCAACAACAACACAATTAAGAAAAACAATTAAGAAAATTGTAGTGTCTGGAAAATTAATCCACAAACACCTGAGATTTCTGTCCAAAAAGGAGCCAGAGGAGTCCTTTTACTTTAGTCCAATAAAGACAGAGGCCATGAGGCATTTCCCCTGGGGTCTCTCCAATTTTTGGAGGATGCAGCCTTCTTTTGATCCCAATTTCCCAGCTGCATTTCCCTCTCTCTTTTCCCACTGGCTGAGATACTTGAGAGGTACAGACTGCCCAGAACACCTGATACCTAAGATTCCCCTCTAATGTACCACCCTCCCTTTTAATTTTTAATTCTTATGGAATTTATGGTATCTCCCCATTGTTTCTTTCATCTTTCAATATCCAATTTCATTTCTCAGTGAACCTACAGTTTGTTTGTAAAGGCAAATTATCATCAATCAGTGGAATCCTTCCCATTGTTTCCTTTCTCTCTCAGTGCTAGTTTTATCTACCAGCAGACCCACAGCTTGTTTGTAAAGACAAATCCCTCATTCCTCTCACTAGAAACAGAGGGTTTAGCTCATCTGTTAATAGAAGAGTAGGAAGTTGGCTTGTGCTCTGACAGCAGCAGACAAAGCTGTCAGTGAGGAGGGTCACAGACGTCACACCTCCTCTGGCACAGGGAAGACAGGTTGTGCAAAATTGCAGTAATTCCATTCTCCTGTTTGCCCTGAGTTTGGACCACTAGCAGCAGAAACTTTCAGTAAGGTCCCTGATGTTATTTCTACCAAACTGTGCTCCCACAGGAACAAACCAGCATGTAAAAAGTCCCTGTATAAAGTGCTGAGATGGGAGCTGAGGGACCGGTTTCAAACTTGACCCCCAAGAGGGAGGTCTATCACCACTGCACCTTCAGAGGAAAACTCCACCTTCCTACAGGATCATTGCTCCACCAGAGCCACATCTGCCACTGCAGGAGGGCTGCAGCCACCATTTAATGGGACTGCCACCAACACCCTGAGCCACAGCGGGTTAGCTTGGATTCTCGCTCTGTCAGTGGGGTTGGTTTTCTGGATTACTGAATTTTTATTTTAGTTCTCCTAATAAAGAACTGTTATTCCTATACCCATATCTTTGCCTGAGAGCCCCTCAATTTCCAAATTATAGTAATTCAGAGGGAGGGGGTTTCCATTCTCTATTCCAAGGGAGGCTCCTGCCTTCCTTAGCAGACACTTGAATAAACGAAGGCAGTGGCTTAGCAGTTTATTGTCTTCTACAGACTAGCTGTATTGGGAATTCAAAGGTCTGAACTTGCAGCCTCCGTAAGAAAACAAATTTCATCATAAGTTTGCATTGGCCAGTAACTGAAACAGAGCAAAAATACAAACAGTTTTATCTTGCACCTTTGGGAACATAATTCAGTTCTGCAAACACATTTACCACATAGTGGAATTTAATTAATTATCTTATAATAAAACTTTTCTTATCCCCTTGAGTACATCTTGTCTTATTTAGATTTCAGAATCTCCAAGGTAGGGCTTTTGTCTTAACTATTGCCTTAATCCTTTGAATCCTTGCTATAGGAGGCATCACTGACTTCAGTGGAACTCTTCATTTAAGCAAAAATTTGGAGGCTTAGGCTGTCTGTCAGCAGGACTGAATTATCATGCTTTGTAGCCTTTTTTTATTATTGATGTTTATATTAATATAACATAAAACACACATGATGATGTTTCAGGCGTTTATAAATTTTTTTTCACAGGATGTTTTGGCAAATAATACAGGTTAGTAGTATTTTACTCTTATTTATTTTGTCCCCTGGTACTTATTTCATTCTAGATCCAAAGGAGCACAGATGTCTTCAATATTTAAAGCACAAAATGTCAATATTTAAAGTTTCCAGACATCTGTGTGTGGCTGTGGGGGCATTCAAAGGCACACCTGGATGAGAAAGCACAGGTCACCTGGCTGGGCTCTGTCCCTGTGGCAGATGAGCCAGGAAGGGAAGGCACTATGGGCTGGGTTAATATTTTTGTCACCCAGGTGCATTATCCCAGGCTTATATTCCTGTTATGAAAACCTGCCTAGAATGAGGCTGGCCCCAGGTCAAAACTGCATCCACACCCAACCTGCCACAGCCCCGGAGTTTGGCTCAGTCTGAGCTGTGGGAGGAGGCTGCAGCTCCTGGGCACAGCTGTTTCTCCCCATCCTCAGTAGCTTTGCTCTTAGGATCTGCTCTGCCTTATAAAATACTTAAGCATGAGGCTGGAATGAGGTGTGGGACCTGAGCTGCCAGGAGGGCAGCAGCTTCTCCAGGCTGCAGCATCATTTCCATTCTCTGGTGCAACAAATGTTCCTTCTCGCTGAAATGGTTTTGCAGCAGATGCCTGAGGTGCACCCATCTCGCTGCAGTCTGTACCCTACAGGGAAGGCTCAGGGCTCACTATTAAAGCTTTGCCCTGGTTTATATCTCTGATTTAAATGCAGCTCTCTTGCATGGCTGAGAGCCACATGGGAGGTGTTAAAACAGCCCCAACTCCTCAGTCACTGTGGAGTGGAAGCCATGTGCTGCTATGTAACCATGAAGGAAATGTGTGACTCAGCACTGAAGGGAACACAACACACTTCACCAAGTCTTGCTTTAGTGCCTGAGTCCCTGCGTGGGTTTTAGGAATGCTTCCTTCCAGCACCTGCATACCCCAATGACAATCCTCTGCACATGGTTATATTTGTACAGCTTGCTGAGGATTGGGTTTTTTCACTGCCATGACAGGAGCATTTATCAAGCACTTCATGCATGTTAACAGATTCTCTTTCAGTGAGCATTCCCACTGGACCAGATTCATGAGGAGCAAACACCGCCATGCATCCACTGAGGTCAGCAGAGGCATCTGACCCATGTCAGTACAGATCTCAGCTAAAAAGCAAGGGGAAAACAGACAGGAAGCCCAAGAAGAGCAGTTTACCTCTGAGCGACCGAGGCGGTCCAGGTTGGAGATGTCATAGATGTCAGCCACAGCTGCCGTGTCCACCCCGCCAGTGCCACGCTTCTGCAGGCGCAGGTTCTCCAGGATTTTGGAGAACCTGGGGTCCTGTCAGGAGAAGCAGCTTTGAGCTTACTGCCTTTCACTGTGGGTATTGAACAGAGCCACTGGCATGCTGTGATCCCTATAGCACTGCCAGAAGGATGGGCAGAGGTGTTTTCCCACTCCTTGGGTTACAGCCCATCTTCGTGGCTTTCCCACTAGGCAGATTGATTTCCATTACAAATGTTATAAGCACATATTATATTATAGCCTTTTTGCAAATAATAAAATGAATGATACGTGTATAATGCTGGAAAACTTTACTGTATTAATATAGTTTCTATTATTTCTGCTATTAACAAAACTTAGAATTAGTAATGTGATAAATATAGTTTTCTTAGGCTATAAACAGCTTTTGTAACTAACCCAGAGAATAGTAAAAGATAATCAGGAAATTCTTCACATTCTTGGATTATCCTATTTCGATGTAGAAGACATGACAAACACCAAATCCTCAGGGAAGGTATTTATTGATCATCTATTATCAGAGGATTGGTGACAGAATTGAGCCATAAGGAGAAATAGAAGTTGATTTATGGAATGAAGTGGGGGGACGCAGATTGGGGAACTCAAAGGAATGGTTTGGAATAATGCATGAGGGTCTATGAATATGCAACAAGCTGGTGCATTTAAAGAGGAGTTTTTGAGATGGTAAGGTGTGCTCTTGGCTGAATGCCAGACACCTAGCCATACCACTTTTGTTTTATTGTCTTGTCTCTTATTTTCCTTTATTAAACTTCCTAAATTTTACCAAGAAAGTGAACCTCATTTTTCACACAAATACAGCAGTTTGCAGGATTACAGCAGGCTCATTTAGCCATGCACTTTTTCCCCAGGGACCTTGTTACACACATCCTGTTAACGGGGCATAAGCTGTCTTTCATCTCCTGTTCCTTTGCACACCAGAAGAGCTGGCTTATGTCACTTGTGTCACATTTAAGTGTGTACCTTGCTGAGCCTGGGCAGCTTGACGTGGACTCCTGCACGCAGCCCTGTGCCCAGGTTGGAGGGACAGGTCAGCACGTATCCCAGACGCTCGTTCCACATGAACTCCCAGCCCCGCTCTTTGATCAGCCTTTCCACCTGCAGGAGCAGCACAGGAACTAAGCAAAGAGTGCAGCATGTAGAAGTACACTGTTGTAAGATACCAGTGGAATGACAGGAGTTTATACCTGGATGCAGTCCATCTGGGTGTGATACAAATGTTTGCACTCCTCCTCAGGTACCAGAAGGATTTTTCTCCACTGCCTTTTATTGCAGTGCCAGCTGTCCCTAGCAGTGTAGATTCATCCCAGCTGTTGGAACTGGGGTGGGGAACAGGGTGGGGTAACCCTCTGTCCATGGCCCAGCTGTTAAAAACCAGCTGGGGCAGTTTCTTTCTCTCTGCCAGGACCCATCCTCCCTCCAGGGACAGATCTTCTGCTCATGGGCCACTCAGTCTCCCTGCATGCCTCAGAAAATTCCAGCAGCCCATTGGCACATGCTGCACCCAGGCCAGGAGCCAAGCATTCCTACCTGGATACAATCTGGGCTTTGCAACACCAAGCAGCCTTTGCCCTGCATTCCCAGAGGGAGACCTGGCCCATCTATCACCACTGCACCTTCAGAGGAAAACTCCACCTTCCTACAGGATCATTGCTCCACCAGAGCCACATCTGCCACTGCAGGAGGGCTGCAGCCACCATTTAATGGGACTGCCACCAACACCCTGAGCCACAGGGGTTCAGCTTGGATTCTCACTCTGTCAGTGAGGTTGGTTTTCTGTATTACTGAATTTTTATTTTAGTTCTCCTAATAAAGAACTGTTATTCCTATCTCCATATCTTTGCCTGAGAGCCCCTTAAATCCAGAATTATAATACTTGGGAGGGAGGGCGTTTCCATTCTCTATTCCAAGGAGGGCTCCTGCCTTCCTTAGCAGACAATTGGCATTCAGACGAAGACAACCACCTTCTTATGGCCGCTGTCTTGCAGACTCTTGATTGCTTCATCAGAAAACTCCCTGTCATGGTGTTTTGGTAAAGCCTTGGCCTGCGGAGCCACATCTTCACTTAAGAGTGGTGGCTTTTGCCATTTTTTTATAACAAGGTAACTTTGAAACAAATTTGCAATATGGGAAAGGACTCAAGCGCTTTGAAGCAAACAGAAAGAGCATAACCTGAGTCTTGTGTAGTTTTCTAGCTGATGTCATGACTCCTTGAAGAGGAATTTTGGCCTCTAAATTCCACACTTCCATTATAAGGAGACAACACAGCTTGTAGGTAAGAGTTCCCATTAGTAGGTCTCTGTACAGAGTTGATAGGGGAGTGAAATGATTACCTGCAGGAAAATCACAAGGGTCTGTTGCCTTTTGAATAACCTGGTACTCTGTTCACTCATCTATGCTTGTGCAAACCCGGTACAATTTCAGTTCAGACCTTGTCTCCCCCGGAGGAGAACTGGATATGTAAACTAGCTCATGCTCACATGACTCCTATGAATATTGCTGAATACTTCAGGTCTGTAGAGGGATACAGAATAAATTACTCTCCTAAGACCATTTCTGCATTTTGTGAGGATAACACAGCTGATGGTGGGAATCCAGACCTGATTTGCTGTCCCAGACGTCTGCTGAGGGCACAGCTCCCAGAGCTGCCCCACCACTTTCTGTGTCCATGTTCACAGCTTGGTGTCAGCTCAGCTGAACAGCAGAAGCAAAGCTGGGAACAACATCTGGGAGCTGTGTCACCTGGGCCACCAACTGTGCACTGCTCAGTCTCACAGGTGTGCCTGAAACCCACCCCGTAAGCTCTCAGTAAGCACCTTGATGCCAACAGCATAAATCAGATGGCTTTGTATTTCTGTGCCCTAAAACCCGCTGCAAACCTAACCCAAAACATTCCAGGGTTTCTTGATGTTACCTGTGGGGCACAGTAAAGTTGTGTTTCTCTGGTAAATCAACTTTTTTTTTGTGTCAGAGCAGGTCAGAGGGCTGCACTGGGCCCAGACCCAGCCTGAGTCATACCTGGACTGTCTGGACAAAACTGTTTTAATCCACACCCTGTCCCAGGAAGCCTTTCTTATCATCGTGATTAACTAGACCAAAATAATACCCAGGAGCCCTGACTATCAGTTCTTACAATTTTAATCACAAACTCCCATATCTCCCCAAAATGGTGTGTCCTAAACTCTCAGTCCTGTGCACAACCTCCACAGCCTCCACTCTGCTCCCAGCCTCAGAAATGAGATCCATGAGGATGGGCCAATTAAGATCTTCAATCAAGCAAATGAAACAATTAAAATAAAATGCTTCATTTATCATTTCCCATGGTCTGCAGGCACAACATGGCAAAAAAAAAGAAAAAAAAAAAAGGGTGGGGAAAGAAAAAAAATAAATGTTTATTTATTTATTTATTTTCCCCTACAACTCAGCTGGCAATCTGCCCATGTTTCCTGCTTTAGCTGTGTTGATGTAGGTTGTTGTGTGAATTGATGTGACTTTGTTTCATTGCTCCTGGAGATGTCAGCTCAGTGTGAACCACAGTAAGAAGGGGTGACAGTAGTGAACAAACAGAAAAAACAAACTCATTGAGACACTACCTCTTTTAATCCACGGCAGAATCTTTCAAAGACACGTTTCATGTTGCCACCCTTCTCCATGGAGATCACCCTGGTGTGGTCCTCTTCATTAATCCAGACGAGAAAGGTCTTCTCATTGTTGTGCCTAGTCAAGAGGGGAGGAAAAAAAATAATATCTTTTAAAAGGCAAGTCCTGAGAGATAATTCTCAGCATCCTTAGTTTTATCATAGTCCTTCCAAGCAGCAGACATGTTAAATGTCTCATAGAAAAACTTGTCTGGAGCTAGGGATTTGGATTGGTTCCCCAACTGGATCCCTCATGCCTATAGCATTACAGGATCCCTTCAGCACAGCGTGAGGAGACTTTTCTGGTCACATCATGCTGCTATGGTGCTGGGCAAGGAAAACTGGTTCTCCATCAGAAGCACAGCTGGGGACACAGGCAAGGGAGAAGTCAAGCTCTACACCCTCTGTCCTTAGGGAAGGTGCCTTGTATAGCAGTGCCAGCTGTCCCCAGCAGTGTAGATTCATCCCAGCTGTTGGAACTGGGGCAGGGGGCAGGGTGGGGTAACCCTCTGTTCATGG
>VZTB01015680.1:258489-268722 GCA_013397245.1 Thryothorus ludovicianus
TAATTCAGAGGGAGGGGGTTTCCATTCTCTATTCCAAGGAGGGCTCCTGCCTTCCTTAGCAGACACCTGGCGTTCCAACCAAGACAGAAGGATTCTGTTGCTCTTGGAAAACCCAAACACCTGCGTGCTGCTGGGGGCCAAGTAAAATGTGCTTACTTAATTTTGTTCTCCCCTACCTCAAACCTCAGTGTCCTTGGTAGCACTGGGTGTCTGCATCCCTGAAGGGGACCCTCAGTTACCCTGCTCTGCCAGAAAGCATAGAACCCGTGAAAACCCACTCCTGCCCTAAACAGGCACTCAGGGCTGGCTTGGTTAAGTGCTGGGTCACTTTTCCTGACTTTTTCTCTGCTTGATCAGTCTCCTATTACTGCCTTCCTATGGCACGTAGGTGATTGATGGGGTCAGACTCATTTGTGCCAGCAATATCACTAGGTTTAAGACATATGAAAGTTTAAGATCACTGACAGCCTGACTTTCAGCTGGTATTTTGCCATGTCTCCTTTTTCTTTTCTCAGTTGGAGCTGGGCAGTGCAATACTGAGCAGATGTAAATATCCTGTGCCCTGACACTGGGGTCAGGCCAGGTCCAGTCACCTTCCCCTCAGGCCTGCACAAATGCTGAGGGAGGGTTTTATAAATAAGTCTGAGTTTGGCCTAAGTCACCTCCCCCTTTTAGTTAAACAAGTGTCCCCATTGCTTTCCACACCATGCATTTAAACTGTGCCATTGCTGTTGGTGGAAATGGTCCTGCAGCCCATAGCAAGGACAGGATGAAAATCACCAAAAGCAAAACAATTTCCACAATGTGCACACATTTCAACACCAATTTTTTGCAAGAGAAAGGCAGATTTTCAAGATGTGGCTTACAGAAGTACTTTCCAATCACACTAATTATTTTTTTCCATTCTCCCTAGTATTTCACACATAAAAGAATCCAGAACCCTGGTCTGTTTTATTCAGAAAGTCCCTGGATAGTAATTATGCTGCTGATAGTTCTGCTTGTTTGTGGAGAAAATGAGTGAAGTGCCCCAAGCTTTATCCTTTTCCTCTTCCTCAGATTTCAATGGGGACCAAAGAATCTGCACCTTGTTGAATCTAACAGGAAGCTTGTTGAAATGAAATAATCTACACAGTTTTCCAGCAGGCCGCTGGGTTTCGTGAGTGATGAGGTTTCATACAGGCTGATTCCTCAGAATGCTTTTTTGCCTGTTTTTCAGTGTTAAAGCACCTGGCAGTGCCTACCAGTGCAGCAGGATGGATGCAGCTGCTGTGTGCTGCACAGCTGCCCCCATCCTCTGCTGTTGGTTCGGGCACTCATCTCGGAGCTGTTAGCCCTTTATCTCCGCAGGAGATGTTGCATTTGGGCCCAATATCAAGTGTGTGGTGACAGCAAAAACAGACCTGGAACAGAGCACAAAATTCAACTTCCTTGTCTCCTTTTCATCCAGCTTGTTTGGAAGGAAAGTGTTGCTTTCAGCTCCCAGGGGAATGAAAATATTTCTCTTTTGGAAGCAAACTGGACATGCTGTGAATGTGGGGCCAGGGTGCATGCAGGGTTAGGACAAGCAAGGAGGTTTGTAAGATGAGCTTTAGGCAGGACACAGGACTCTGCAGGTCACACCACCACCTACCAGATTCCTCTGGCGTCCGGCCAGTCACGGGCCATCCCAGCACATGTTAGCAAAGGGGACACTGGCTTGTCAAAGAGAAAGTGATCCTGGGCACCCAGACAGGGCCAGAGGGTGAGAGAGAGGGAGAGAAAATAGGATAGAAGTCCAGTTTATCCAGGAGGCACTGTAATGCTGTCCAATATGGTTTTTGTGAAGGCAGCAGATGCATCAGCAAATCACAGAGCACAGGCTGATTCCTTTGCCTAGAAACTAAAATCTCTTTACCCAGGTGGTTTTCTTAAGCCTGGTTTAAGATGTTCGCTGACATGTTTTGCCAAAAACATTTCTCAAGTGTACAGACGGATGGGAGGTGGGGCCTAAATCCACATGGACACACCAAAGGATGCCCTGGAGGACCTGGCTCCAGAGATCTTCTCTGCATTCAGACACATTTCAGCATAGGAGAAGACAATGGGTTCTTAAATGTAGTTCTGAAAAGATACCTCTCCAGCATGGAGATTTAGATATATATTCTGAGCAGGAACTCAAGGATAGGAATTAAATCAGTGCTACTCTCAAACTTTTGGAATCATAGGCTTGTTATATTCCTTAAAAGAGATGCTTTTTGTGACTTAATAAATGTAGCACTTGCTCTGCCACCAACTTGCCACATACCTAATAGTTTGTATTTTTTAAAATTAATTGTTTTGGAGATCTTTTCTCCCCCAAGGAAAAGAAACATTTTGTTATTTATTTTCATATGTCTGCTAGAAAAATAGTATTTCTTAATTCCTTGAACATTGACATATCAAATGTTGGGGTTTTTTTGCTGGCAATGTTGTTGGTTTTATTCTTTTTTTTTTTAAACCTAGGGCTTAACTAGAAATAGTGAAGCAGTCTATCCAGAAGGCATATGTCATGGTAGACACATTTATGTGCTTCACTTCATTTTTCTCTTCATGAAGAATGTAATACTTATTATATTCACTTCTCTTAGGTTTTCATCTTTGAATGCTTTGTAATGGACACAGTGCAGCCAGAACTTCAACCATTCAGGAAGAAAAGGTGTAGAGTTCTCTTTGTCCTTCAAATGGACACAAAATTTCCTTCCTCAGCTTGCTCCACTCGACACTTTCCTCGAAAAACAAAATTCCCCTTTTTGCAAGAAAAGAGCTGTTAGTTTTCCTCATGAACACAAATCTACAAAACACTAAATGCCTTCTGTGATGAGCGCAATTCAAGGAGCTCTGATTTACCTCACAGAAGTAAACTTAGATCTTACTGAGCTCAAATAGTGCCTTTCAAAGTCTGGCCGGAAGCCTGATCCCACAGAGGTGCCAGGTCCTGAAGTGCTGGCATTGGTGTGAGGTAAGGAATGAATCTCAGGTTACAACATCCACATCTAATCTCTTATAAATTTGCATTATCAATCATGAAACCAAACAAAATGAGATAAAATGCTGAATTAGTGAAGCCTATTCAACTTCCCATAGGATTCAGCCTTAAACTACGAGGGAATTATATTTTCCACACTCCTGTTTCAACCTCTGTTTCTGAGGAGCTGTCTCCTGCTGAAAATAAAACTTGCAACAGGTCATCAACATCTTGTCAATAAAAATATTACCAGGGACATTAAATTTAGAAAGTTACTGTCCTTACATAAGTTCTTAACTCCTGGTTAATTGAGACATCTGGTTGCAGTGTTATAAATAGTTCTGTTACTTCATCAGCTATCCTTTGATTATGTTACGGAATAATGTGTCATGAATGGCTGTACCCTAAGAGGGTACAGCCATTCCTTTGGACACTGGAAACACACATTCAAGCCTTGTTTAGCATGTCACATGTTGTGACAAAATTCGTGATGAAAATCCTTGTGTTTCCATCTGTATGACAATGAAAACTCTTATTATGGGCCTGATCCTTCAACTCCTTAAACACAATGACAGGATTGGTCAAAGGTCACCTGGGTGCAGTAGGCTACAGCCACTTTTTGGAAATTAGAATTAGTGTCATTTTGATGTGGAGAAATTGCAGGCAAAGCCCTCCACCTCCACAGTATAGAATACAGATACAATGAAATACCTATCTTAGTGCAATACTTTTAGTTAGTAATTGAGAAAGTAGCATTCTTTGCTCAAGGAAGTGACTGAGGAAAGGTCCTGAATTTATGTCATTACTTGTCCAGAGAGGTGGCAACAACCACATGTGTTTGATTTGACACAGGCCTTGCTCTCTGGAATATAAATCCATGCCTCAGACCTGCACAGTGATGTCTTTAACAGAAACACAGAGCCTGAGTGGCTTGCTATCCCATCAGAAATATTGACAGGCCACTAGGTGCAGGTTAATGGTGCAGTTATCCTGTTGAGTTCTGCAGGGAAGTGTCAGAACCCTGGACACAGAGAGTTTCAGGCTTTCTGTGCTGACGGGGAATGATCCTCAAAAATACAGTGCATTTGACCTGAGGCCATGGGAAAGGCTTCCAAAACTGAGTGATAACACTGAAATTGTGAGTGTGTAGTTGAATAGAAATGTGTGAGATCACAGGGTGAAAGATTTAGAATTTAAGGTTTTGGGATACAGTAATATATATGTAACAAGATGGAGGGTTTAGGACCTAGGTTAGTCCTTCTTCTCCTTCTTCACAAGTTTGGCTGATTTTGTGGGATTGGTTGAAAAAGTTCACAGTGCAGAACACGTGTGGTTAGTTATTGGGTTAAAAGTAAAAATAAATTAGTTGTCATCTCATAATTGGGCAATTTAGGCTTAAAAAGACCTTGAGAAACAAAACTCTGTGTTCCATTTCTACTCTGTTAACTCAGTGTGTAGAAGCACTCACGGTCAGTGAGGCTGTAACTGAGATAAGAAATAGTAAACATCCCAGTCCCAACAAGAATTCTGTCTCTCTCACTCTAAATCCTGACCCTGAGAAGAGGAATCAGATAAAGCCAAGGGTTTCTCCTCAGGGATGGAAGCGTGTGCCCGCAGGGAAGGTGTCGATCTGCTGGGGCAGACTCGGCATGGGCGCCGGAGCGGCACTTACATCGATCAGCTGCTGCTGCTCCCGCTCCGTCATGTTGGTCAGGCTGTAGTACTTGCCGGACAGGTCGCCCCGCAGGCCGGAGAGCGCGGTGACCACGACGTTCTCGACCTCCCTGCGCTCAGCGCGGGTGCAGGCGGGCGGCAGGCTGAGCCCGCGGATGCTGCGCCCGGTGCGCACCCGCGACGAGAGCACGTAGCGCTCGTCGAACTGCCCGTGGGTGATCTGCGGGGAGCCAGCAGTCAGGGCACCCCAAAGAGCCCAAACCCCGTCATGCGGAAAGAGGGGCAGCTCTCTGCCCAGCCCTGGGTTCCTCTCCACCGCGTCACAAACACCCGGGATGTCGGGAGCCCTTCGAGAGCTTTGGGCACCACAGATGCCTTCATTTTTAGCTCTCATGTTTTCCAGATTCTGTCCTCCATTAGTATATAATTCTAAACTGCATATAAAGTGTCAATAAGCTCTCCTCACGGCTCAGTCAGACAAAACAATCCTTTTCCAGCCCCAGAACCAAGGGCATCACTGCAGCTTTGGCCCCAGAAAGTGCAAACAGCAGTGATTGAGGAGAGCAACCTGGGAGGATGGGACTGCATAACCTGGAGCTGGAATGGGACAATGAACCCCAATGTGGAAATGGACCAAAACTTATAAAAGTGTGAAAACTTCTGATCCAGGGTCCATCTTGGGTGTAGCCATGGCCAGGATCTTGTACTGCTAAAGGTGAATCCTTTAAAAGCCATTTAATATATCCCTACTTTAATAAATGCCTACTTTATTCCTTTAACTCTGCCTAGCCTCTGTTCCAGGGAGCCTCTCACAGGCATCACCAGGAGTTGTTGTTAGGAGCAACACCTTTCTCTATCTGAATAAACATGTTGTAGTAACCTAGTTAGTTACCAGCTAGACCTTCATGGTCCCCAGATATGAAGGAGTGCACATGGCTTTTGGAAAATATGGATATGGGCAGAGACAGAGGTCCAGGGAAGGAAGATGCTTTGGAAGAAGGAAGCTCAACATGAGCTAAACCACACTGTAGCTGAACTATGAAGGAAATACCAAGGTGCATGCAAAGTTTGATGGTGTGTATGTGGGGGTACTGGATTCAACTCCTGCCTTCACTCCATGCCTTAGACCCATGTTAATCTGAGGAATTCCAGCCCAAGGAATTCCATGCATACCAATAGCTGGCTTCATCAGAGCCCCAGCTGTAATCTCTGTACACTGCAGCATGGGGAATAAACAGGAGGGGCCAGCCAGCAGGACTGCCATTTCACTGCCATCACAGGGACATGGAGGGACACCCCTGTGGCTAGAGGGCTGGAGTGGAAGGATACAGGCTCCCTGGGAAGGCAGAAAAGGGAGATGGGGAAGGGGTGTCACCCTTTAGAGTGGTGACCAAGCTGGAGTGCAAGATCACTAACTGGACTGGAAGAGAGCAGACCTCAGCCTCTCCAGGGATCTACTTGGCCAAGCACCATAGGAACAACCTCTGGAGGGGCTTATCCCAATGTTAATTCATGGATCAACTCCTGCCAAGCTCCACAGTGAAGAGTCCCAAGAAAGAGGGCATTGGGAAAAAATATCAGAAGGCCTGTGTGGATGAGCAAGGAGACCATGAACAAGCTCAGACACAAAAAGGAAATCTACAGAGGATGAAAGCAAGGACAGGCATCCTGGGATAGGTACAGAGAAGCTGTGGCTGCTCCTGGATCCCTGGAAGTATCCAAACTCAGCCTTGGACCTGGGGTAGTGGAAGGTGTCCCTGCCATGGCAGCGGGTGGGAATGAAACGGGCTTTAGGGTCCTTTCCAACTCAACCCATTTTCTGATGGGTCTGTGATCTGCAAGCTCATAAACAGATTCACAGTGCCCAGTGAGGCGGTGTCCCAAATGTTTGGTACAGCTAGAGCTGATTCTCTGCTGAGAACAGAGGATGCAGCTGACAGGGCCATGCCTGGCATTCAGTTTTCCTTATACAAAAAATTGGGTCTTCACAGCTGGATCAAGAGAAATGAAAGTGCTGTTGCATACAGCATCATCACTGGAATAAGCAGCTCAGGGCCTTTCTTGTCCCATTGTTTCATTTCAGTCCTACCTTGGATGCATCCAGGTCTGTGTGATGCCTCATGGTCCGTGGGTCGTAGCCATTATGTCTCGCCTTAATGACAGGGTCAAAAATCTCAGCAAAGACCTGTGGAGTCAAGAGACTTTAGAGAGAGTCTGTAGCACCACAGAAACACGTCCTCACAGCAGGTCCAGGCAGAAGTTCCTGTCTGCACAACCACAGACAAGGGCCAGACAAGGAGGATGTGGTTTGGGGTGTGTTACCAACCAGAACACACCCCTGGAGCCCCCCCAGCCACTTGCCTCTTGGTTCTAGGTCATGCAGGAATACCCTGAGTCTTCCCTGCTGCAGGGAGGGTCCTGGCTGGAGCCACTTGGCTTGGATGTGCCCACAGTGAGCCCCCGCACAGCTCCCTGCAGACGTGCAGCAGTAGCACACCTGCACAGGCACACCCAGCCCGGGAACTGGGAGTCTGCAGTGACAGATGTGCCAGCCCACCCCCACTGGGTGTCATGGGTCACAGTGCAAAATGTAACTAAAAAGTGTGTATTGCATCACCACCTGTTGGAACTAGGGTGGAGGTGGTGTAATCTTCTGTCAATAGGCCAGCTGATAAGAAACCATTGAGAGCAGTTTCTTTATCTCCCTCCAGGGTCAGATCTGCTCATAGGCCACGGAGTCTCACTGACAAAATTACATCATCCCATTGGGAAATGCTCCATTCTGGGGGAGGAGCCAAGCATTCCTACCTGGATACAATCTGGGCTTTGGAACACCAAGCAGCCTTTGCCCTGCATTCCCAGGGGGAGATCTGGCCCATCTATCACCACTGCACCTTCAGAGGAAAACTCCACCTTTCTATTTTAGCTCTCCTAATAAAGAACTGTTATTCCTATCTCCATATCTTTGCCTGAGAGCCCCTTAATTTCCAAATTATAATAATTGGAAGGGAGGGGGTTTCCACTCTCTGTTCCAAGGGAGGGTCCTGCCTTGCTCAGCAGACACCCATCATTCGAACCAAGATACTGGGGCACTGTGGGGAGGCTGCAGAGCAACAGGCACATGAAGGAAGCAGACCACAGGGTCAATAATAAAGAGGTCTTTCTTATGGTTTCCTCTTCTCTTTGTAGAGCTAAGTGAGCTGCCCACCCTAATGCTGTTTGTCTTTAGTTTTCCTCATGATCCAAAGGCTGTGGCTCAGTGATGTCTGGCAGTGCACAGAAGACATTTCTACTTCACCTCTTCTTCTTCTGCATAACAATGTGATTTCCACATGATATTCATTTGGTGTGTCCCAGAGTTGGATAGTTTTTCCACGAGTTAGGATTAGTTGCAGGAAGGAGGGCAGCTGCTGGAGGCAGGTAACAGCTGCTGCCAAGAAGGAATATTTTATTACCTCCAACTGCAGCACAGAGGGCACTTGTGGTAATACAACATGTTCCTGCTTTTCCTAACATGAAAAAGTAGGGAGAAGTAGGGAAAACACCAGCCTGCCCCCAACGTGTACCCTCTGGGACACAAGTTGTCTTAGGAACACACACCCTCTGGGAATCTGTCGTCACCTGCTGAGTGACACCACAAGCACAGACACTGTAGAATCCTCTTACCTCATAGGACTCTTCGTCCCCAGCCACCATGCCCACCGTCTTGATGAAGGGGTGGCCAGGGTTGTCCACCCCAGTCTGGATGCACTGGTCCAGGGTGTACCCATTGGGGGTCATCTTATCCCTGAGGCGGGAGTAGATTCCCGGGGTCAGGCACTCAGCCATGCAGTTGTTGTGCTTGCGCAGGTCAGGGTAGTCAGCACTGTAGGGAGAGGAACCCAGTGCATTGTGACTGTGTGCCCTGGACAGTCATCACAGATTGTTTGTGGGGCCAGAAGTTCTAGTTGTTCTTGGTTTATGTGCTGCGTTGAATTCCAGGGGGGAAGGAAGGTTCTGGTGCTGAACATATCCTGTGTGGCACTGTGCTTTGTGCTGCTTGGGACCACCAAGGAAATGGGAGCCAAAGAGATCTGAAAGGGCACTGAACCTCACTGAGACATCCCAGGCAGGCAGGGAAGAGCCCCAGCTCTGGTTTCTTCAGTTAGACAGAGATTTAGGTTTAGATGTAGAGATGCTCTGCAGTTTGCTGCCCCAGATGCTCTCACAGTGACATCAGAGAGACTAACCTGCCAGATGGGCAGTGCTTCTTCTGACATACCAAGGTTTGGTTTAATGACATTATTATTTGCAGAAAGCAGCAGGGAATGTATGAAGCCAGGGGGGGAAAAAAAACTAGGCTTCAGCAAGGGATTCTTCAACTCTGTCAGTTGCCAGCTATCCTGTACTGGCAATGATTTGTTTTATGTACAACTGTGGTATATTCTCTAAGACATTATTTTAGCTAGGACTGTATAAATTACTTAAATAATAAAATGAGTCTGTTAGAGCCAGATCCACATTACCTTTGGCAAAGTCAATCTACAGAGGAAAAAGCCTGTAATTAATTTCTAGCCATCAGCCAGTCAGTTTGTAACAGAAATAGGAGTATTTCCAGTACAGCAGTAACACAGGAAACTATTACTGCTTAAACGGTGAAAATATTTCCACATTTCCCTGTAGCAGAGCTCAAACAATCAGTAGATCCAACAGGTGGACCTGCAAAGCTGTCAGACCATGATGAGTTAAATATAATGATATAAAACTGAACTTGAGGCATATATTTGGCTTGCTGTCATTCAGCAGTATTGGTTTTGTTTTGTTTAGGGGCATTTTCTGAGAGCTGATATTATCCCACTGTTGTCTTAGGATTTTAGCAGCTGAATTTTTCAAATCCTGTACCACATTAGTGCATAGCTCTAAGCTCCATACAGAGTGCTTGCTGCTGTCTCCACATTTTGGTCAGACCAAACAATCCCTCTGGGCCTGAAACTCAGGGACACCCTACAGCCTCAGGCCCCAAAAGTATAAACAAAAGTGAATTGGGGGGAGCAAACTGAGAATAAATTACTTCATTGCCTGAAGCTGTAATTGGAGGATTAACCCCCGATATGTAAATGGACCAAACTTCTATCTTTGTGAAAAACTCATGACCATTGTCCATCTTAGGTGTAGCCCCTTGGAGGCTCCTGACAGCCTAAGATGTACGTATTGAAGGCCTTCAATAAATATCTGTTTTTATTCTCTTAACTCTGTTTCAGGCAGCCACCCCAAGGCACCACCACCTCCCTTGCGGGCTGCCATCGGTGCTGCCAGGCGCTGGGGATGCTGGCAGGCATTCCGTGCCTGCAAATGTTTGCTGCTGCGCTGGCATCCCCTCCCTGCCCACCCTGGTCCTGCCCCGTGCCTACCTGGGCGGGAAGAGCTTCCTCTTCTCCTGCACGGCGGCGCTGACATTGTGCTGGCCCAGCAGGTAGCCCGTGGCCAGCACCCCCGTGCCCGCGGCGGCGAACAGCGCAGGGGCGGCGCGCCCAGCCAGGAGTCGGCAGAAGGTGCCAGCCATCCCTCTCTGCAAAGGAGCACGGACAGGGTCAGCT
>VZTB01015680.1:269816-282326 GCA_013397245.1 Thryothorus ludovicianus
TATAAAATAGCTAATGTTAATTTAATGTGCTTGTGGAATATCTTAAGGTAATGAAATAATATTACCTTATATAATAATAATATTAATATTGAAATATAATCAGGTAATATTGAAAAAAATCAAGTAAATAAACATCAAAAGGAAGAATACGAAGAAGAATTTACCACTGACATTTCAGTTACCAAGAACTGTCAAATTACAGAAGAGGAAGGCCTTGTGAAGAAACAAAATATATAAAAGTCATCTGTAGTATGGCATGTACTTTAAAACATCAAGGGTTGAACCAAGCAAGAGAATTCCCAGGACATATAAACTGGAAGGATTGTTGGAATATGTATAATTGTTATGAATATGCATTTAACCAATACAATGAAAAGGTATATAAGAAGTGTTGCTACAGTTAACTGTGTGCCTCTGGCAGCAGTCACACACCCAGTGCTGTAAAGTCCCTTTTATCCCCCATTAAACATCTAAAAATTTCAAAGAGTAAGCCTTGTTTCCCACAGCTCCAGCTCCAGCACTGCAACAGCACCCCCCACCTCACCCCACAGCTCAGCAAACCCACCCCAAGTCAGTAGCTTCCACTCCTCTGGGGTGTCCAGAGAAATTTGGGGGTTTGGATGTGTGCTGTGTGACATATGACATGTATTTGTTCTGCTTAGTTCTTAGCCCTGCTGAGACTGTGTCAGAGGTCTAAGGCTGGCCAAGAAACTGGCATGTTGTGTGGGAGTCTCAGGGAGGCGGTGCACATTTCTCCTTACAACAATCAGATTTGGGTTAGGATTGCTGGGTCACTGTGAGTTCCTTGGGAAGGTTACAAGCCCTATGCAAATAAAGGAAAATTCCATGAATCCTAATTCTAACCAGTGTAACTGACAGAAGCTTCTCCTTCAAACTGGACTCTGATAAATCATCTTTGGGAAATGAGCATGGAAGATTTACAAAAAAGCCCAGTACATTTCTTCCAGGATCTGCTGTTTCAGTTGTTTTACCAAAAGTTTTTTCATGTATGATTTTTTATGCAAGTGCCTCATCATTCTTTTGGAGGTCATACCAAACTCCTCAAAAGCATTTGATTTTATTTCTAGTGAGGAAATTCCCAGTAACTTTCTTGTAGATCTGGGTTAGATCCAAACCCTTTACTTCTTTGTATGTCTCTCTCTTGACCGAAGAGATGCACTGTTGCATCTTCTCACTTGGTAAAAAGATGTTCTGTGCTTGCATGCTTTTATGCTGCAAACCAGTATCTCTTTTCTATGTCAGTCACATCTGTGAGATGAGGAACATGATATGTTCCAAGTTTGGAGCCACTTGTTTCATGTCCTCTGTTGTCTTTCAGCATTTTTTACAAAAATCTTTTCCTTCTGTCTCTTACAAGCCTTATTAAAACACAATATGTAGTTAATATAACGTGACTTCCAGAGAAAGGTGCTGACTGTTTGACAGAAATTTCAGTATTTTCACTGACAGATTCTCCCTGGATTGATAATTCATTTAGGTGAGCTGCAGGACAGGCTCTAGTGACTGCAACAGGATTTCTTCCTCCCAAAATACAGTGCCAGTCTGTTTGACTGCAAATAAAAATCAAGTGAGAGGTTTCTGGTGGTGATTTTTCTGATGAATTCTTTTCTATGTGTTTAGCAGATCGTTCTTGTGCTTTCTCACAGTATAGCACCCTCATCCTACACTTTGGAAATATTTCCTTATGACTAATCTGCACAGAACTATTGTTGTTATGCCTAAATGTCTGTGAAACACCATGTGTATTTTCACAGCAGCTCCGTGTATTTATAGTTCAGTTTCACCATTGCAAGGAATTGGCTGGCAGTCAAAAACCTGTCCTGAAAATTATCAGCCATATCACAATCCCACTGCAGATGATGATATTGTGACTTAAACAACCCCAGGCACTCCTCAGCACCTCACCAGTGTGGATTCTTTTTGGGAGCTTCTGAAACCTGTGTTGTTAAAGGGACAGATGTGATCTGTGCATCTGATTAAACCAGAGGAATCATGCACAGTGTGTGTTTAGGAAGAAGTGGGAGGTACAGCAGGATAATTGTGACCTGTCAGGAACTCCCAGAGCAGTGGCTTGAAGGGCTCTGTGTCCGCCCAGGCTGTGGCACAGGATTTCAGGGAGATTCTATCTGTAAAAAAATACTGAAATTTCTGTCAAGCAGTCAGCATCCTTCTCTGGAAGTGACATTATATTAACTGGATATTGTGCTTCAAAGGCATAAAGGAGACAGAAGGAAAAGATTCTGGTAAAAAATTGCTGTAGGACAACTGACTGTCTGCACTCCTTGAGCTGCACTGTGGGGCACAGGGTGCCAACAGAAACCAGAACCTGTGAGCAGAGAGGGAAACAAAACACCTTGGAGGAGACAGAAATGAGCCCTGGAGGAGAAGGTCCTGTTTGGAAGGACAGAGAGACCTTCTTGGTGACCCAGAGTGTGCAGGCTGTGTGCCACAGCTGATGTAGGACGTTGTGGCTTTGCTCCTGAGTGAGCCTGGGAACCCCTCCTCACTCTTATTTCTGCTTCTGGGCTTTAACCCCCACATCAGGGAGAGCTTTATCTCCAGCTTTGTAATGTCCCAGGCTCCAAGTANCAAGACCCCTGTGGGCAGAGTTACGTCCCATTGTGGCTGGCACTGCCGGATGCCAGAAAAAGGCTTTTCCGACCCTCAGACAGACTGCTTTACCTGACAGACACTTCTCTGGCAGCTCCTAAAAGCCTCCTACACTGGAGACGCCACAGACTGCGCAGGTTGTCTACCTAAAAAAACACAAATCAGAGTAAGACAGGGGTTTTTCCCTCTTTTTTAAAAAAACATGGTGGTTAACTACACATCTCCTCTTACAGTGAAAAGTACAACTCTCTGATGGCAGCATGGAATTGTCATCGTTAGACATGACTGTCTAATGCCAAGGGTGTAGGGGAACAGGAAAGTTATGACAAGAAAAACATCCTCTGGTGCTACGGGAAAGTGGATATAATCCTTTTCATCCAAGTGCTGAGATTCCTGACTCAGTCTCAGCTTTGGCCACACGGGTGGGCTCTAGACCTGAGTATGAATGTCCTGCAGCACAGGCAGTGCCACAGAAACAGTATAAAAATACTGCTGAAAAATTAGGTGTACAGCTTAGCAAAAAAAAAAAAAAAGTTTTAATGAAATGAGGGCACAAAATGAATTAGAAGCTTTATTTGACAAGAAACAGTATCATTGGTGGGGGAGGATCAATCTTTTCCCCCTCAAAAGAGAGCACGATTTTTAAGTAATGCATTGCTTAAAAGAAGCATTTTATAACATTCATTTGGAAAGAGTCCAAATGCAATGGCCCCAAAGGAAGGAAGGATCCCCACCAAAGGTTTTTGTCAAGTCTGGCCTTAAATCAGTAATATACCCAGCTCTTCTTTCTCCACAGAAAATGCCAGCCTGCCACTGCAGTAGGTTGGCACCATCATTACCTCTGATAAAAGGAGCAGGTTTTCCCTAGGAGCACTTTGCCAGAATTACTGTTCTGTGATTCAGGTTTCACCACAGACCATCTTTAGGCCTCCAGTATTTCACTTTCATCAACCACTGCACAGCCTAAAAATTGAAAGTGCAGGTTTTCCTCTCATAGGAGTTCCCTGAGTGTCTTCCATTGTGCTCATGATAGAAAATCCATTTTCTTCTGAGTGTCTGTGGTGCTGCCACAGTGCAGCTGGGAAGGGGAAAGAACATTGTTTCGTGATCAGGAGAATTTTTGAGGGTATCAGTTTTAACCCTGATGAGGTTGGGGAGGAACTGAGCTGACCAGGTGTTCTGGAAGGATAACATTCCCCCTTAGGAAGGTATCTGCTTTGTGTCTAAAACCACTTAGAGACAGTATGGTCTGGAAAAGAGAAATAAATTCCAAGGATTAATCAATCTGAGGTAAAAAAAATTAAATAAAATTCTAATTCCTGGCCTGCACATCTGTTCAGTTTCAATCATTGGCATGTGATGGAGTTGTCTGCAACCCTATCAGTCCCATCAAGTTTCTTTTACCATTACTTCCATTTCTCTTTAAACTGGAAGGCCTACTTATAAGCAAAGGAGTTTTCTTCTCTGCTGGGGGATTCTGAAGGCACCGACAAAAAATTCTTAAAGGGTTCTTGATTACAATTTATCAATTTCTACTTAAAATTTTGTCTGTGGTAATTTTTAAGTTGTTCATTCATTGTACTAACCTTCTATAAATTTCAAGTTCTTTCAGTCCACCACAAGCTGCATGATAATTTGGACTTTATTTTAGACACTGTTAAAAACCTAAACTTGTACTGATTGAGTCACTTGCCCGAGAGAGATCTGATTTCTATGTGATTAGTCACAACACCTGTTTTTGGTTTTAAACCTTAACGATTTTTTTTTCTTAGATTTTTAATGAGGATCTCAGGATTCCTGACACAAGACCTCAATCACGTGTTACTCAGATAATGCTCCATAGCAATAAAACCCTATCATCTCCAAAATGTACACTTAGAGGCAGCATTTTTGTGAAGAATTTAATGATGCAGGTACTTCAGCCCATTATGTAAGAAATACTCAGAGATGTGACCCAAACTAAGCTGTTCCAGTGCCAGTCAGAGCTGAGCTGCTCTGCTGTCACCTACGGCCTGTCTGTGCTCTTGTGCTGGCTGGAGGATGGAGGCTCAGATTTTGTGTCCCAGCCCATGTTCTGCACCAGCTGTGTTCCCTACAGCTGATTCCCCTTGTAGGAAGGGTTGGCATTGGGTTTTCCCCTTATTGCCCAGGTGTACTGCAAGGATTTCAGGGTATGTGAGTGTGACAAAATGTTTTCACAACTTGCCTTGCACTTTTTCCCTTTGTTATCTCAGTCTGCTTTGAATAGCTGCCCCTTAACTCCTGGAGGATGTCTGCGTGCACCCCAAGGCTGGCAGCTGGCCCCAGGCCCAGGGGATTTGGGGCTGGCCTTTGTCACTGGCACAAAGTCCTGCGCAGCTTCACTCCCAAGGTCATCCTGGTGGTGCCACCCTTTCCCAGAGAAGGCACTAATGCTGCTCTCTATGGTGGGGAGCACACAGCAACTGTCCCACCAACAAGCTGCCTGCACCAGGTTCCCTCCACGATGGCCAGTTTTGGTTAATTCCATAGGGATCCTCCTGTGGGGCCATGTCTGCCAGGTCAGGGTACATGCACGAGCTCAGTGACAACCAACACAGCAGGCGGCCCCCAGGGTCTGCAAGCCAAGGGCTCTTCCTCCCACCCTCCTCCTCCTCACCTCCCTGGCACCATACAGGGTGGGCCAGTGCAGAATCAAACCAGCCTTGCCTTGCCCAGGGCAGAATTCCCACATGCAGTGGCCAGTGAATCAGCTCATGTCCCAAAGGTCACAAGCCTAGAGGTCACAGCCCTTCCCAGCTGCCTGTAACCAGCCTCCTGACTGCTGTCCTGCCAGTAGGGTTTAAAACTGTGTTTTCTTATCTGTGTCACCTGCACAAAAAATGGAGACAAAGCGCCAGCACTGAGATGTAAAAGAAGTCACTACAGTGAATCTGGTGCTGGCTGAAGAGCAGCCCAAAGGATTGAAGGTGTCCCTTCAGGTGGAGGGCTCTTTGTAACCATAGCTTGAACCCCAGGAGCTTCACAACTGCTTCTAATATTAAAAAAAAAAAAAAAAGAGTTTTGTGTTTTTCCTGTTAAGCCTTCCCTATCTTGAACTTCTTTTAAAAAGGAAGCTTCCAGCTCCATCTCTCCCAGGGTGCTTTTAAACACAGGTATTGGTTATCCAATATTTCACACTTGCCTAGAGGAAAGCGCCAGGGTTACAGTGACATTTCTAGAAATAGAGGCAGATTAAATATTTGAGCCGTGTCATGGGTGGTATTAATTGCCACTCCATGTGATCCTGAGTGACATTTTGGGGGAATGGCAGAGTCACAGCTAAAGTTCACACGGGCTCAGCACCACAGGGGAGGTGTGTGCACGTCTCACCCTGCAAAGCTCTTTAGCCAGAGGATCCCTGTGCTGAGCTGGACCCTCACGTGGTGCAGGGGCAGGGAGCCTGGCCTTTTTTATTTGAGAAGTAATTCCTCTAAGCCATCCTTAGCTTGAGCTAAAGCCTACAGAGGGCAGTGGAAAGTTTCCCCTGTCCATCCATGGAAGATTCTGGAGCCTCAGAAACATCAGCAGTGACTGTCATGAGTCACCACTCGCCTCAGAGGCCATTTTTAGACTACCCAGAAATCAGTTTACATCTCTCCTGGTTTGCTGCATCAGCCTGCAGCACAGAGAACGAGACACACATTAAAGCATCCAGCCTCGTGAGGCAATATTGATGATTTTTTTTTCAATTTCTCACCGCTCACCCTCAGCATCTCTCAAACCCTTTTGACTCATCTGGATTTTGAGAGACAGTCTCCAAAGTGCAGAAGCAGCACCAAATGTAGACATCCTTCTGGCAGTGCCTTACTCACAGCGTGGAACATCTCTACCAAAATTATCAGCCACAATTTCAGTTTCTTCCTCCTTGTAATTCCAGAGGACAGCAAATGGTTATAAAAAATGTACTAATTTGGAAAGAAAAAAAAAAAAAAGGATAAAATTCCAAACTATGAATCTGTGACCAGATTCGTGTGAGTAGAGAAAGCATGGTAACTCTTCACAGATCAGAAACAACCCCTCGGTACCACCATGATTTTTGGTTTCTGTCAGCTGAAGGTCTGGCTGGTCAGACCCAACCAGCGGAGACCCAGATGCCCAAATTCTCCTGCCAAAGCCCAGCCAAGGTGCAGGCACCGCTCACCCTTCTGGGCCAGTCTGGTGCCATTTTGCAGTATAAACCTCTCATCTTCGCAGTGCAGAGAGCTACAATCAAAACCACAAAAAACTCATGTAATTAGAGACTTGAACTTGTTACACATCTGCAAAGAGTCTTATTTTTAACTGAAACTGTTACTTAAGATTCAGCACTAATGTCTGGACTTTATGATCCTAGAGTTCTTTCCCAAACCTTAATAAATCCTGTGATTAGATTATTTGATGCAGCTACTCAGTGGGGGCTGGCACAAACTCCCCTGCACCAAGCACTTAACACAAAGTATAAATTATAACAAATGAACACCAACATCCCTTGCCGGTCCTTTGGATCCCTTTTTAACATCCCTTGCATTCGAAATGCATCAGTTTGTGGCTAGAAAAGCGATATAAGTGTAGCGACACTGACCTTGGAGCTGGAGGTAGGGACGTCCTGCTGCCTGCAGCGAGCCCAGAGTGTAAAAGGGAGCAGGAAGGCAGGGCACTGACAGGAGCCTGGGTAATTTGAGACGGGATAAAAAGGAGGTGAAGGAAACTAAAATAATTGCTGCAGGGACCAATGCTGCCCTTCTGGGTGACGTGAGTGGCATTTGCCTGCACAAGGGTGCCCTTGAGGGATATGGCAGCAGCGAGGTGACAGCAGCACCATCCCACAAACCCCAGCAATGGCTGGACAGATGGACATGGGCAGAGAGGTTGGTCCTGCCAAGGACAGCCAGAAGAGAGAGGTCATTCCTGCCCAAACAGCCCCAAAGATACACCAGAGCAGGGCAACTCCACAATCTTACCCATTCACATCCCAGGAGGAAATGGGTCAGGGCAGGGAACTGGGCTCAGATCACATCAGGGGATTTGGGCTTTTTTTTTTCCCTCCCCCTTACTTTTTGATACATGACATTAATTCTTGGCTATTTGTAAGGCACAGGGGTCCGGAAGCAAGAAATATCCTCCAAAGCCTCTCATCTGGAATTACTATTATTATATTACTATATTCCAATTGGAATTGCTGTATCTCTATGTAGCAGTAAATTACAGTAAGAAATAACACACGATGGTTTGGGAAGCATGAAAGAATTATCAATTTCATTCACTTTGCTCTGCTCCCACCAGAGCTGAACACGTATAAAAGCTGAAAGACGAGCACAGAGGCCAGCACTGTGCAGCTATTTGAAATCTAAGACTTAAAAATCCTTTTCCTTTTGTACATTTTTTTAATAGTACTTAAATTTTACGTAGCAATTTCCTAAAGTCACATTTCAAAATTTTGAAACTTTACAAAACACAGCCATCTCTCCCCCAAAATGTCATGCCTTGTTTGGGCTAATGGGAGCCATGCACACCCACAATAATTAAAACCAAAACAGACATTCCAGATCAATGCATCTGGAAACAGCCTCTTAGGCACACCAGTTTTTTATCAACCCAACTCCGTGTTCCTGGTGTTTACAGGGAAAAAAACTCCAGCTGTGGATCTCTTGAGGTAAGATGAATAAGGAAATATGGGCACAGCAAATCCATGGCTCGTGTTGGAGGCACATACATACTTTTACATTTTTTACCTTTATTTTCTCAGAGGCCTTGACCAGACCAGGACTTTCCCTGGTAGCAGGTGATGCCATGAAGTGCCTGGCTGGATTATGCAGAAGTTCAAGCTATTTGCCTGTTGAGAGCCTGGGAGAACAGAAGATGCAAACTAATCCCAGACTGTGAATTTACAGCACAAACACCTGGAAAAAACATTGTTAGCAAGTTCCCTAATGATCTCTGAAGAATACATCATTAATACTTAAATAATAGTTCAACTTTACTACTGGTCTGTGGTCTATTTTGTGAGAAACTCCGGTACTGGAACAGTTCGGATGCCAAGGATCATCCATAAATATTGCCCTACTTTCATCTCTGATATAATTATCTAACAACTAAAATGCTGTCATGGTTTCATTGCTTGTGCTGGGGAGGCAGCGGCAGCAGCTGAGTGTTAATTCAGCAGCAGTCCATATTAACCCATCTGTCCCTGCAGCAGCTGGAGTTTGTTGTGGGGCCAGACAAAGGTAATTGTGTTTTATGGAAGGGCCTTTCTGATGGCCACAGTTGTTTAGAAGAAATTTTATTTGAAGTCAATTTTCAGTGTGTGGGACATAATATATTGGCAGTGAAAGGAGCCAGGACAGAAGTGATGAGCCCTGCTGTTCCCACAAACTCTGTGTGTGGAATCAGGGGTTGGAGGGTGCTGTGTTTGTCCTGTGAACTTAGCAAGAACACGGATCAATGTCTCTCCTGCTCCTGAAGTCAGAGCTCTGCTGAATTAGAGCAGCAAAGAGCCACTGGACACTATGTCCTGATGTACTAGAGGCTGGAATGTAATGGCAATTCTTGGCTTTTCAGTTCCATGGGTCTGGAATTCCTGGGACTCAGAGTAAGGCAGAGAAGCAGACACAGCTAATACCCAGGGGTTACCCTGACCTCTCACTGAGAATTCCTTGTGATTGAGGATCCTCAATATCCCCTTACACAGTGCAGTCACCAAGGTCTCAGGCTGGGGAAAAAATCCCTTTTTGAGGGGATCCAACCCCTGCATCCCACAGAGGATCAATCTGGGCATGCACTGGCCAAGAGGACAAGTAGGCACAGAGCAGTCATCCCACACTTGTAATTCCTCCAGGGAAAGGCTCCTCAAGGTGCTGATGCATCTCCAGTAAATAAAGAGTTTGAAGAGGCCCAACCAACATTTTAAAAATAACCCTAGCTATTTTTAAGTTATTAAAGTTGCTCTTCACAGGATATCCACTACAGAGTAGAGGAAAGGCTGTCTATAATTAGCAGTGTGTTTTCTGGCTAAGAGGAGGAGGAAAGGTTTTCCTATGCATGGAACTGACCCTTTGGAAAAGCAGGAATCTCCAAAATCCAAAAAGTGGTATTTTGTTTCCTTTTTCTTTTTTCTTTTTTTCCCAACTGCACTGCTGACACAAGTGAATCCATTCTGAGATGTGATTCTCAGGGGGTTCAAACCAGTAATTCAAACCAGAAGATCACAGCTGCCAAGGTATCACAAGAACCACAGAGTTCAAGGTGTCTTGAACTCTGAACACCTGCTCTTTTTCCACCATGGTGATCCAGCATTCCTTTGTCTTGGAAACCCAGGGAGGAATGGTTACAGAAAGAAAAAGGTGTTCTTTTTCCAGATGGTTTTCTGATTGGAGATGAAATTTTTGCAGCAAACAAAAAGGAATAAACAAAATGTTACTATTTCAATATGAGGTACTGATAAGGCTTTGTGTCTTCTCTGTCTGGAAAAGGTCTGGGTTTGCTCTGCATGAAACATATCAGGGACCTAGATGTGATTTGTACATTTTGTCCCCAATCCTATAAACACAGAACATCCAGGAAGGATAGAGTGAGAGGAGACAAGTTTTTAGGAACAGTTCTCTCAGTGTTTCTGGCCCATCCACCCTATCTAGAGTGTCACACAGTGGAGGTGCCACTCCTGGGAAAACAAACTTGAAGTGATTTCTGCTGCCCCTACATTCACCGAGCCCCCTGTACAGAGTTGTGTCCAGCAGCCAGGAGCTGGAACAAGTACCAGTTACTGTTTCAGACCTCTTTGAAAAGGGAAATTTTAAGCAAAAATCTGGTCTTCTCAAATTTCACTTCTTTTAAGGCTTTACAGAAATAGAGCCAGAATACTGGAATGTAACTTTCAAGGCATAATTCAATCTTCACAATTCTTACTCATTAACTTTGCAAGATCAGTCAAGACTAATTTCTTCACAGAGCTGAGGATTTTGACCAGCCTGTAACCATGATCTTCCTCTGCTTCCTTCGTGGTTAACATTTTAACATTAAACATTTAACATTAAAGAGGGCTTCATGCTCTCAGATTTATTTGGAGATTACAGGATGGCTTCCCACTACCTAAGGGCAGGGCTGGATGGGAGATTGGGCAGGAATTGTCCCCTGGCAGGGTGGGCAGGGCCTGGAACAGGATGCCCAGAGCAGCTGTGGCTGCCCCTGGATCCCTGGAAGTGCCCAAGGCCAGGCTGGACACTGGGGCTGGGAGCAGCCTGGGACAGTGGGAGGTGTCACTGCCATGGCAGGGGTGACACTGGGTAAGATTTAAGGTGTCTCCCAACATAAACCAGTCTGTGATCCTAAAATGATGGCCTTAGAACAAAGATGTAAATCAGCCAACTGTTTGGCATAAATAAAATGATCAGTTTAAAGAGTTGGGAAAACAACTTGAAATTAAATTTTCCAGGAGCACTTTTGAACAGAGCTGCTTAGTAAGTATTATAATTTCTTCCATTGACAGTAGCTGGCAACTTCAATGGTAAGTTGCTTTCTCAGTCAATTTCAGTTTTTATGTGAAACACCAGAAATGCAAGAAGAATAGAGAAGATGTGGCCACAAGGTCACAAAGTACTGAATAGAAGCTGATTTTAGTGTGTCACTTACTGTATCTCCTTCTTACACAGACCTACTGTGCCATTGCTGTTCACTTATTTAGAATGTTAATTCTTGAGATAAATTTAAGAGGAACATTTCTGTTTTCATTAAATCACTGAGTTCAACACGGAAAAGCTGTAACCGGTGAGTAAAGCGTGTAACACCAGCTGGAGACCAGGTTTTGTACGCTCAACCTTTGTTAACTATTTTTCTTCAATTTGCAAGTCATTTTATCTCCATGTGACTTGTTTTCCTATCACAAGGGGAGGGACATGACCTACTTACAAACCACTGTGTTTTCTGTCTTTTCCAGTTATAAAATGTGCCTTTACTGTTCTTTTAAATCCAGGGCAGGACACCAGCACAGAGAAAGCAAGGGATGTGTAGACACTGTCTCAAACCCAGTGTCAGTTATTACCAGTGATGCCCATGGCAGCTGCAAAGCATCAGGAGTGAAAAAGAGGAGTAAAACACAGTAATTCAAACCATTCTTTTCAGTACGGACCCAAAATATTCCCTCTTTTTTTTTTTTTTTTTTCATTTTTAATGATTTGCTTTTCTAAGAGACTTAGTAATTCAGAAGGAGTAGATTGAATTATTCATGATGGGGGGAAGGGCATGTAAAATAATAAATTCCAGTGAGGACTCTTGAAACTCAGGAAAGAAAAGAATGTTTATTTGAGCACACAGGCACAACACCTTGCCTGGTATGCCTTACTAACAATACAAAGCAATAACCTCAGGTCAAAAGATAAGTTGCAATACATGCAAAAACATTTGGATACTGCACTAAGCAACACATTCGATATAGGTACATCTTCAAATAAACACACATCTACTGCCCTAGGTAACAGAACTTCAGAGACTACCTTAGGAGTAAAGGTACAACAGAACAACCATCACTGAGCAGCATTTTGGACAGGAAGCATACTAGACAGACACATTTGACCTTTGGAGGCAAAAACTGTAACAGGCAAATAGCTGAGAGCCAGATCCCCAAAGACTTACGAAAAGCTCTCGGTGAAGCCTAAGGTATTGTTAGAATGAGGTCTGAAGGGTTTTGCCCTTGGTGAGTAAAATTATGAGCAGGTAAAAATGTCTCAATGGGAGAGAGTTTTAAATCATCAAGGTTTAACATTGTCATTCAGAGTGAAAGGATGAAAGACTGAATGTTGATACAAACAGAGCAGTGTTTTTGTAAAACCCTTAAAATAAATAATACACACAAAGGAAAATTTGGGATAATTAACATGTCCTGAAAAT
>VZTB01015680.1:282382-309794 GCA_013397245.1 Thryothorus ludovicianus
GTCCCTTTTTACCCTACAGAACAATAATCAGTATAAAAAACTAGGAAAGCAGAAAGAGGACGGGGACCTCCTCCTTACTCCAAAATCAGGGTGATCAGTGCCAGTTGTCACCTCTCACCACCAAGCTGCATGTCTGTGTGTCACAGGACTAGCCAGAAGAAAGGGACAGAAGGAACACACACTGCCACTGTGGATTCTACAGGTTTTCACCTACAGGATGAGCACGCAGGGGCTCGGTCACTAACAACAGCTGCTGGGTTCAGGGGGACAGGGCTGGGGTTGAAGGCTGGGGGTGAAGGCAACTCTAACCCTGTGTCAGCGTGTGACGAGCGCTCTCCGCCGCTGAAGGGGACGTGTCTGTGTTGCTGCCCAGGGCCCCGGGTCACGACGGTCACATCTGGGCTGCTACTGATGCGGTGCGAGGGCCGGCGGACCCGCGGGCGCGGCTGGCGGGTGAAAATGCATTTATCCCCATCGCCGCCAGCGGCCCGGCCCGGCCGGGCTGGGAGCAGCCCCCCGCCCGCTGCAGGCAGGCTGGGGGCTCAGAAGGCAAGTGGAGAGGCGCTTCGGCCCTGCTCTGTGCAGGGCATCCTCACTCGCGGGGCTCCTGCGGCTCCCTGTGCGGGAAAGCGAGTCTGTGATGTTCCCGCGGCGAGAAAGCTGCGAGGGACAAGGTCCCCAAAGACAGCGAGGCCCCAGCGGCAGGGTCCTCGCCGGGAGCCAGAGGCAATGAGCGGGTGTGTGGAGAGGGAGATCTCTCTCTCTATGCGGTGCGGCTGCGGTGCGGTGGCACAGGGAGCTCCGGAGCCTTGCGCCGCGCAGGGACACCGCCGGGCTGAGCTGGTCCCGCTGGAACCAGGCAAAGCCTCGCACAGAGCAGCCTGCTGCTGCCTACTGACCATTGCCACAGCCCAGACATGCAGCAGGGCTGCAGCAGAGGCACTCGGGCCACTCGGAGGCGCAGCACTCAGCCCATAGCCCGGCCGCAGAACAGCTGTTTCCAGCTGTGCTCACGGGGCTGCGGCCGACAAGGTGCATCCTCGCTTCTTCCTGTGCTTTAACAAAAGCATTGTATCCCCAAGCAAAAACATCAACATTAGCCATCAACAAGCCAAACGCTACTGCGACCATAATAATTTACAAACAATTCTGTTGCTGCTGCTGCTGCTGCTGTTGCTACGAACACAGATCAAGCATCCAGACTCCCCTGATTCTGACCTAAAGTGGCCACTGGGGCAAGAGGCAACCTTTGGCATATGAGCAGGATGTGCTTTTCCAAAGGGGCTGAAGTATCACATTTACAGTGATTTCAAGCCTAGCCCCTGTGGCAAAGCCCAGGCCTGCCCCCTTGTCCTTCTCTCACCACACTAGCACAGCACAGCCCCGTGCTGAAATACACTGACCAACACACAGGTGTGAAGCACAGAACAAGAGACTGTGACAGAACCACGATGAACATTTGTACCCTGTAACTCTAAGAACATCGAGGAGATTTGGTAAAATGGGGTACAGACAGATAAAGCAGCACTTCATAGCACACAACAGAGATGCCCATTCACACGTTTTCTTTGTTAACAAAGAAACAATAAAACCAGCGTAAGAAATCACTTTTTGGACCACATTTCCCCTCTTACTCCATTACTTCAAAGTGTTTTATGAAACTACTGAATGGTAACTGCCTTTATACAGAAAATACACAGACAGTTGGTTTTGTGGTCCAAATAAACCATGCTCTTTTTTTTTTCTCCTCATATCATGCACTGTGTTGCAATCAGCTTATTGTCAACCATCAGTCAAAAGAAACAAACACATTTTTTACAATAAAAAGCTTATATAAGTGACATTTCTACAGCAATCATTAGCCAGAACTATTTAAAGTATTCCTAGCATTTCCTTCTCTCCGGCTGTCTGCTTTTCTAATGGAGGAATTTTCCAGTGTCAGTGACACCTCCCCATGCAGTTATTTACAAGGAGATGGTCCTTGTGGAGAAGGATCTTAATGAAATTTACAGTTGCTAAGGTACATTTGTAGATGCTGGCGGTCACACACAGACAGAACGAATGGAACTCATTGTGCAGCTCTGGGCTGGACCAGCAATGCAATTAAAGTGCAAATAAAGACAAAAAACCACAAGCCAGGCAGGTCCGTTTCTCATCACCAGAATTAAGAAGCATCAGTTTCTCATCACCAAATTAAGAAGCATCACGACTGTGTAAGAGATGCCAGATCAAATAGGCCTAAGTCACAATCTATTTTAAACATTTGTCTCCCTGAGAGGATTTAAGGGAGGTATACAGTGATATAGCCCTATTTCTTCAACTGGCTGAGTATCATTGGAAAAGTAAGGACACTTTTCCAGCCAATTTTTGTTTTCAACAGTGCTAAAACCTGTGTTTTATACTATGATGTCCTTTACAGCATTTGAGCTCACTTCCCATGCAGCTACAACAGGCCACTCTTGATGAGGAAAATACAAGAAGTACCAACTACTGTAGAAATGACATCTATCTACCTGGTACATCACAAAAGCAGAAGCTCTGAAAACATTTACAATTAGCACATTTTCTCAAACATATGCAAGTGATAATTTACCAGCTCAGATAAAAATACATACTTTGTGTTTGCTGGCATTCAATGTTTGCCACTGGCACGTTCAATTTTACAGCTAAGCCAGTGCCAAATGGCAAGGAAAAAAATAAAAAGACATTTTTCAAACCACCAGTTCCACATAAAATAAAACTGTCACTCCAGCTCTGAGTGTTCACTGCTGATCACCACCTGCTGTCAGACAGACATGTATTTCTCTCCACAGTGTGTCCAGAAAGTGCTCTGAAGCCTCACTTGTCAGAGAAGCTGCAGGAGGTGCAGGAAAATAAAGTGCCTCTTCCAGGGCTGCGTGCAATGTGACTCTCCATCCCCTGCACCACCCCTCTGGGTCCCTCACCTTCCCAGCTGGTAACTATTTACAGCTATTCCACCAGTCCATTTGCTCTAAATACTCCCACTGATAAAAAAGATATTTAAAAATAATTTTTATAGATACAATCAGTCACCTTAGAAAAGGCTGATGAGACATTTAAAGAAGAAAACGTTTTATAAAGAGTAGCATCAAATGTATAGCAGGTGTTTAGAACAACTGCAGATCTAAAGTTACTAGATGCTGTCTTAATATCATTCCAAAGTAGTAGATAAGCTCTAAAATCCTGGTTTTTCAATGCAATTAACACAATGAGAACACCACAGCCATTACTACCTTAGTGAACACGAAGTTAGCCATCAACCCAGCCACCTCACTTTGCTGATTTATCCTTATACACCTGAGTATATTACCACCATTTCAATCTGCACCCTTGGTTTGTCACATGAGATGGCTGCAATGAGTGCCTGTTCACAGGAAAGTCTCCTGCTTTCCATGGAATCATGGTCCCTAATGCCAAGCATGATCTTTGCAAAGCAGAAATTGCCAAAGCCGGGTGGGAAGGGTCTTTGCCTTTCACCTGCAACACTCGTTTGTGTTGCCTGAGAGGGGAAAGGCTGTGAGACTCTGTATCTCTTATTGGAAAAGAGAGCTGGCGTTCTTCTCAGAGTTCCTCTCAGTGTCTTCAGGCGTGCATGGTTCTGCTCAGGGCCCCAGAGCTGCCTGTGCAGGGTGGGTGCATCAGGCAGGGAGCCGGGGCTCGATCTTCAGGGACAGCTCGTACAAGGTGTCCTCGTCGATGATGAGGGTCTTGTCCAGCAGGTAGTGAGTGACCTGGGGTGAGGGGAACACAGATGGACAGGCTGCATTGTGACTGCCACTCCCAGCTTTCTTTCCCTGTCAACACATTTTGGATTCTGACATCACCTTGTGTTGTTTTCTTGAGGAACCCTACAGCTGCTTGGAATGCATAAAGATGCACCTGCAGCACTCTGGGGATTAATAAGAATTAATTCCTCTTAGGAATGGGCAAATCCTTTGCCAGGTTTCATCAGCCCAAGCTGCTGTTCAGGAGTCTGAGATAAGATTTCTCTGAAGCCACTGGCCAGCTTTGGTCACAGCTGCATCACTCCCGAGAACAACAAAGGGAAAAAGAATTGCAGGATGCCTCAGCAGGTGCTTGGGGCATCTCCTGACCCTCACCCCAGAATCTCAGGGCTGGGAGAACCCACCTCCCTCTGAACCCCTCACATCCTGGAAGGCTCTCAAAGACCTCCCAAAGGAGCAAAAAACTCCTTTACAAGACATCAAACGAGGAGTCCCTGCAGGGTGAGGGTCTCACACCAAGGGCCTGTCCATGAGTCTGTCTGGCCTCTCCTCCATGTGTGGGAGCAGAAGACACCACCTGACACTTTCAGTGACAGCTGTGCCTCACAGGTGATTGCTGGCACAGCCTGATCTCAGTGGCAGGCAGGAGCCTTACCTTCTGCTGGTGCTCGATGCGGTAGGAGGTCTGCTGGAACTGGCGTATTTCCCTGATAATATGTGAGATCTTTCAAGAGAACACATGGATGTAAGTGCAACTGCAGCTCAACTGCAGCTAAGCCACACAAAACAAGAATTCTGCACCAAATTATTCCATTTAACTTGAGAAGGGGGAAGGGCAGAGATCATCTCCCAACAGCTCCCCAGGACTTCATTTTCCCAAATCAAACACTGATTCTTCAGCTACCCCAAGAGAACCAACCTGCCTCTCCTCTCCCCATTACGAAATCTCCTTGCTCTTTACCTTGAGTGTCCCTAAGATGAGCATTAAGCTGAGGTTTGAGGAGAATTTCCCATGCCTCCCTCCAAGGAACAAAACAGCATTACACGGCAGTGGGAGAGACATCAATTTTAAAGTTCTTTTCAGATAGACCAAAGCATGCTCAGAGAAGAACATTGTGATTACTGCTTCCTGGTGAATCACTGCATTCCTGTAATCCTGGTCATTTAAAAAAGCTTTTTCTTGCCTCTTCACGAGCTTCAGGCAGCTGTTTTTGCTGTCCTTCCTGAGAAAGGAAACTGGGGACAAATTCAGCCTGTGAAAATGCCCAGCCTGCCAGAAGGTGGTGATAGAAGACTGGGTCGAGTGACTGCTCTCCAGTTGCTGCTTCTCTCGCACAGCACCAAAGCATCCTCCCCAAAGGATGTTACATTGTAACTCCAGAGGAGTTACAATGAAATCAATAATTAATTCACACAGCTAAACACCTGTTGGCGAAGCAGGTAAGAAACTGAAAGTTACCATTCTCATTTTGGAAAAATTGACAAGGCCTTCCTCAGTGAAGTTGGGTGTTCCTTCCTCAATAAATGCCAGGTCAGTCAGGTACATCCCAAGGTAGGGAACAGCAGGTGGGTTACAGCTGTAAACCAACAAGTCTATTTGTAAACCAAACAAGTTTGTTTGCCTGCAGCTACATTTGCAAATACATTTCTTTCTAACTTCCACAAACTCTATACCACTTTACCCAGTTCTAATTAATGGGTTGCATTCAGGACAAACAGCTCCGCTGGCTCTGCTTGGGTTCTGTTTGCTCTTCCTGTGATAAATTGAATGCATTCTGCTCAATATCTAATATTAATGGCATTTTTAAAATATACCATTAATTATTCTGGCTGTTCAGTTCTCAGCTTCTCTCAAGATCACTTGAGATAGTTGTGCCACTCAATTCTGAAAAGCCTGTTTCCAATTAAAAATTTCACCAAAAAATTCAGATTTTGTACAGGCTGGAAATCAGTACATAAATTGTAGAACACTTGACACGGAATATCCTGGGTACCAAAATTACAGAATGTCAAATGCAATCCGGCAAATCAATTAAAGAAAATAATATTCAAGGACTGCTGCACAAAACAAGCAGGCTGTTTTCCAGCAGGCTGGGAGGCCACAGGAGAAGAAATATCCCTGTGCCTTTGTCTTGTCTCTAGGTTCCTCTCACATTCAATTTATTGTCAGAAACATAATTTGTTGTCATAGAAATGGGTCAATAACCTGACACAGGCTTAGTCCCAAGCCCTAAAATTCTTAACTAGAACAATCCTGTTTTTCATAAAAACTTTAATTTATAAAGCTGGCTTTACACTTATTGAAAAAGTTTATCAGTGTAAGTGAAACCCCAACAGGGAATGTTCACACAGAAAAATAGTTTAATTTGTTTCAGTAATTCTCTGGAGCTGCTATGTTTACCCATCAGAGGTATTAAATCACAACACATTCAGTAAACAATAATGCCAAATAGAACCAACCTAGAATTTAAAAAGTTATTAGGAAAAAAATATAAGTTAATTATTAAAGCTTAATCAAAGCCAATTAATCTTTAACATGGACTATCTACTGTTTATAAAAAAACACAGTTATATACTGTAGGGAGGCATACTTTTTGAGCATTTCTCTCAGATTTTTAAATCTTCCTTCAGATGACACAGTCTTCTGAAGCTTGTCCATAAGTGCTTTTGTCTAGGAAGAAAATGCATTATAAATGTCATTGCTGGTGTACATAAATTACTGGAATTAGACTCTATCAAAGGTGTAATTCACTTATCATCCCCACCCCACTTTCAAGAGTAGTGCAACAGGCATTAGGAATTTAGCTTTACTGCAGTTCCTCCTGTCTTTCTGAAAATGGAGATTAGGCACCATTAAAGCCTACCTATGAGTGATACACAGAACCTGTATTTATGCTAATATTATTACCCTGGAAATGCAGGAAAGCCCACACATTTATTACATTAATGGAATTCAGTTGGCTGTGCACACAAGAATATAACAGATCCTACATGTTGCTGAGGATCCTCTGCTGCATTACTGAAGCTGGTGACAGCAAAGGGGTGATCACTGCCTTGGAGCTTGCACTGAGCTGATTTTGCCTCCAAGTTCTAGAGAAAAGCTGAGTATGTAAATGAGAATACATTCATGTCTTACACAAATCACTGTCACTGGGCATCACTAGACCCTGGTTCCTTCCTAAGTGAAATAAATTTGATTTTCAGCCTGTTTGTGCTACTGACTTGAGACTTGAGTGTAGAGCATGATGAGAAATTCATCTTATTTGAAACTGAATTTCAATTAAGAGAGAGCTGTAGGCAGACAGAGTCATTTTCTTCTACATAGCAGGCTGATGAAAAACCCAGATTGTATTCCCAATAGGTACCAGAGGATTGTGCCACAACATCAATCTTCTGTGGGTTTGGTTTCTTCTTTTTTAATTGAAAAGTTTAAGAATCAAACAAATTCTACCCATAAAACTTTTTGGAGATAAACTCACTAATAACAGTTTGTACTGAAAGAGTTTGTAACAGATTTTTAAATAGAAGAACATAGCTCCAGCTGTGAAGCAGCTGAGAAAAAGCTGACTAGAGAGGTGGTACAGTCAGAATGTATTTTGATTTTATTTCCCTGAACCATTTAGAACACACAAGACTGGGTTATCTTCATCCTGACAAGCCATTTTTCATGTGTGTGTCTTGTTTTTGTGGCCAGCAGTCATTCTCACAGTTTTTGCTGGTATTTTCAGCAGCCAGTAAAGGTTTTAGAGAGGAGCTCACTGCATCTACACTTGAGCTCCTAAATGAGAAAGAAGACTTTTTATCAACAGTCTCTTTCTCGGTAGAAAAAAGGCAGAAATTTGAGAGGTTCTGACCTTCTTAAAGGTCTTCTGCACAGGCAGCTCCTATTTTAGGCACCTTACCAGACTTTGACCTCAGCTTGTGACCGCCCAGACGTGTCTATCAGAAAATACCTAACATTTCAGTGGTTCAGGCCAAATAGTCTTTGTCACCTGCCAACTACATGGAAAACATTTTGCTCCCACAGATAAAAAAAAAAACTACACACGAAAATCCTGGACAGGAAGTGCCACGTGGCAGAAAAGCAAAAATATTCACAGAAGGGGATGCAGTCTGAACCCCAGGCGTGGCAACCGGTGGGCTCTTGAACTGCCAGGCACGGCCACTCTAGGAGGACACCAAGCAGGTGTCCCTCTCACCTGTTTGGACACCTTTGCCCAGGTTTTTTTGAGCCTGTAGATGGCACTCCTGTTGAGGGCTGAGGTGATCTCCAGCACGCCGTTGTAGTTGTGCAGGCAGCGGCAGATGTCAGCCACGGCCACCCACTTCTCGATGGCACCGGCCCGCGAGGGCGCGTCGGCATAGCTCATGATCTGTGAGGCCACCAGGTTGCTCATCTGGCCATGGAGAGAGGCAGCGGTGAGTAAAAGGGTTAAAAGATTTAGGAATTAAAATGTAGCCAGCAAGATGGAAGCAACACATCATATAGCAAGGCTTGGCATAATAATAAGAGGATCAAAGCAGAAACTAAGGGTTTAATCATTAATACATAGGTATAGAGCAAGACAATCTACCAGTATCTGACACTTAGCATTGTAAGCAATCAGAAAACCAAGACTTTTGGTGCTTGAAGCCAATGAAAGAGCCTGGACCATAAACAAGGGATCACAAAGACTTGGCAACAGGACAAAAGTGGTGAGGAATAAGTCTTTATTTGCTCCCACATGGGCATTGACTCAAATCAAAAGGACCACTGCCTCAATTAAAAAGAGAACTGCACAAGTGCAACAGACATTCAACTAATTTACATACAACACAGGGACAGGTGATGAATATGTGTAGGCATGTTAGGTAATTTTATGAATATGCATAATTTTTGGAAATAGAGAATTAAGGCTTTGTGAATTCAGCATATGTCTTTAGTACACAAGTCCTCTGTGCTCCAGTGCTGTAATAAATGTATCAAATTTCAACCTCAAATTAGTTGAAAGGTTTTTTCGTCTTTTGCACATCTTTAGTGCTTCAGGAGCTCAGTGGGAATTGAAGCACAGCCCCTTCTAATGTGTAGTGAATTGATGGACAAAGCAGGAAAAACCCCAGCTGGGCGTGAGGGAAATAATGGCTCCTCATAAAACTGGGGAAAGGACATTGGAGACAGAGCTAGAGGTGGCTGGAAGAGATGGGGACAGGGAAGAAGGGTTGGGGGTGCAATGGGAAGGTCTCCTGTTGCATATATAGGTAAAACTTTACAAGAGAAATAGCCTTGCAAAACATGGTTCTAGCCTTGCTATTCTGGCTAAGCTAGCCTGTTGCATTCCCATGAAAAAAGAATTTTAAGAATGAAAATCAGTTTGCATAACAATCTATTCTTGTAGCAAGACATTCACATCCGTAAAGAAGATTCTACCCGTGAGAATCTTTGAAGAAAAAATGTAAACGTCTCTGTAAAGAGTAAGCCTCAACACATGCATACACAAGCACCTTCTAATCAATGAATTGAGTTTCAAAGAATTGCTGAACAGTAAGATTTACATTCCATGCCTTCCTAGAATCCTATAAATACATGAGTTATAAGAATAAAGATGGGGCTATTGCTGCTTGAACTTTGAAGTGTTTGTGCCCCTTCTATGGGACTCAGCAGTGACAGTCTCCAAGCCATCAGTGATAAACCTCATTGGGAACTCTCCCAGTAAAATTCAAGGAAAATGATAAAGGAGAAAGACATGTTCAGGAATACAAAGGCATTAAACAGAATTGGTGTTACATTTCTCAGGAGAAATCACAATTTCTTCAGTAGGCTGAAAGACACTATGCTACAGTTTAAAATGTTCTACTCTCTTAAATTGCCGTGGAAATGCTGAGTACCAATTATTGGAAACAAGAATTTTCATCTGCTTTGGTTTCAATGGTTAATTACAAAGAGGCTGCAGCATTCAGTCAGTAACAGATAACACGTATCACGTTGCAACAAAACCCAATATTTTTGTTCAAGGCGTCAGAGACAGTCTATGGGGTTCCTAGAAAGCAAATCTGTATTTGAGAGTACTTACATCATTAAAATGTTGACTAGTTTTCATAATATAGGGTGTTCTCTCATTTTTATCCGCTTTCATCCAGCCCTGCCCAAGGAACTCTCTAGACATTGATGGGAGAGGAAAAAAGCAAACAAAATATTCATAGATACAGTACAGAGTCTGTAACCACAGACTAAGCAGATTTCAAGGATACCTCAATTTGCTGGAAGCTAATAACACAGCTTTACACTAATTCCAGCATCTCACTATAGCATTTTTAATGCTGTCTGAAATGGTAAATAGTGTAAAGAAGATTTATTTTTCTCTTAATCCCCTCTACCCCATCACCCCATCCTAATTTCTAGCACTATGACCCTATTTACACCACGTTATCCTTTTATGTGTGCAAACCCTTTTGTTAGGGGCTGAATTGGGGCTGTTATGGCCACTTCAGCCTGGTGGCTGCTGTCCTCCCAAGGGACATTCTGAGAAAGGACATATCCTCCCCCTCTCTATGCAGATATGGAAGATGTAACCCAGGGGCTGGAAAGCCCAACAAGGAGTCATCTCTGCTGCCAAAAGGCCTCAGGTCCCAGCTAAGAATCAACATCCTAGTCTGGAGTGCAGGTGTGGCAAGAGATAAAAGAAATATTCTCAGCTGTTTTACAAACTATAAAGGACACACGAGTTACCACAGAGGCAGAAGACACCTGCACTCTGAAAATGTTTGAGTTTGGACACAGATTCTATGGTTACCTCTCCGGGGATGGAGGGAAAGAATCTCCATGTGTGCCCCACCAACAACTGGGAGGTAAGATCCATTGAATCCCAAGTTAAATTATTTCTTCTCTTGCTATAACATTAATGGTACCTTTAACCTCACCCTGTACACACTTCCTAGTAGTTTTCTTTTTGTCCTTATTCCTGTGGAGCATTAGTTTGTTTTAAGTCTTACGTCTGCTAGTTTTCTGTCTATTAAATAAATAACTCATTCTACAACAGACCAAATCAGCCATTGTTAAAGAACTTGGAGAAGGCTGTGGGGTGCTGGCCACCTCAATAAATCTCCTGCCTGCTGCCAGAGGCCTAGGCAAAGGGCGAGGACTTCATGTGAACCCCCAGATCCATTCATACCACACTCACTCGTAGGGGATGCTGCGGAACACGACGTGGTCCAGCAGGGTGATCTGCTCCGCCAGCTCCATGGCCGACAGCGTCTCAAAGCACTCGGGTTTGGGGCAGTCTGGCTGCAAAAGCAAGGTGGACACTGAGGGGTCTCTCCATGTGCCTCAGGCATGGGCATGGGCAGCTTACCCGCCATCCTGGGATGATACTGAATCCTGCCTCCATTTGTCTGTTTAGCTCAGAAATAAGTTTTGCACCTTTAAAACTGGGTCTGAGGGTGAAGGGGGGACAAGCGGTAGAATGTCTGAGGCAGTTGTTTTCCAAATATAATGAAGATAAGAGTTTTCAGCTTTTCTACACACATGGCCTGTGTTGTCTGCAGTGCGGACAGAGGGAGAGAGCTCTCCTTTGCTTTTTGTTAGCTTTTGGCTAGCTGAGGCAGAGAAGTTCTCCAGACTGTGGGGTTTTTTTTCCTTTTTTTTTTGGAACTGTTTGAGCCTGCTCTGGACTAAAAACCCAAAGGGCACCAGGAGCTCCCACCTGTGTCCCACCAGGCCTGGCCTGGGCTCGGCCTTTCCCACCACAATTGAGCCGAGCTACAGCCCACGAGAGAGACTTTCTGAATTTGGCATCTCTGCAGAGCAACGAGAGGTTTTGTTGTTCAGTGTTGTTCATTTGTTGTGCTGGGGAGTGCTTTGACTGTTAAATAAACAATTTTTTTCCACATTCCTCTGAGCAAATCTTTTTCCAAACTGATTGGGAATGGCCTGTTCGGGTTTGCATTCTATAGGGACTCTATTTGGATGTTTCTTCCCAAATTTGCCCTAAACCAGAACACCTGGGAACTTTCAACACAGGGTTGTAATTAACTTCGGGATAAGGAGGAATAAGGATTAATAACAATCGCAAAAAACACCCAGCTGGAAACTCCTGTACAAAAACAGACATGCACCAGCTCGAGAGTATGAGTGTAGGTCAATTAAACTCTACATATTTTGCACTTATAATTTTATATATATTAATATCTTCCCCCTTTTTTAAAAATCTTGAGATTTTATCCAAATATTAAAGTTTTGACATGTTCTTTTTTGATATGGGCTCCAAAATCTTACAATCTCTAAACTGAAATGGACATTCCTGGTATAAAAGAACAATATATCTGTTCAGAAATGCTTCACAAGTTGCAGTTGTGCTTCATTTTATTGTCTCAAACACACAACATTTCTATAGGAGTATATATTTATATTTAACCCTCTAAATTAACTTACCATCTGAATGATATCCTCTATTTTCAAATGGTTATCATCCTGATCATCCTGAGAAAGAGTCCTGAAAAATAAAGTAGCATTAGTCCTAAGTCTGCAATTGAAGAGGTAAAGAAAAAAAAGATATCTGTAACCTAAAAAGTCATGTCTTGTTTAAGTAAAAGTGTATAACTGTTAAAACATCAGAGACATGTAAGGTAAAATATTTCCATGGAGGTTTAAGATCTCTCAGCTAATGAATCCTGGAAATTGTCCTGTTCAGTGCCTCACACTGAGCTCAGAGTGTGGAAACGTACAGCAAACTGCAGCTTTTACTAGTAGCAAGCACATGTTTTTGTTTGAATAATAAAATTGTTAATGAATGGTTCCAATTCTGCTACAGAAAACCTATGATTATTATGATTATTTCAGAGTAATAGTTCAAAAATTAACTAGGCAAAAGTATTGATCAAACACCATCTACCCTGATGTAGCATATTGGCACATAATTACAGGCTCTCATCCCTTCATGTGGAAATTACAGACACAGAGAAACCTTGAAACATTGGATTTATGAAATATAGGAGTGAGAAAATTTAGGGGGAAAGAACATAAGTCAGAATGCAAAAGGCTGTCTGTAAAAGGAGATAGCAAGGTGCCCAGAAGCCTTTAAGAAGGCTTCCAAGATTGAGTAATAACGCTGAAATTATGAGTGTGTAGTTGAATAGAAGTGTATTATATCACAAATTGAAAAATTTAGAATTTAAAGTTTTTACAATATAGCAATATATATAACAAGATAGAAAGTTTAGAACATAAATTATTAGTACTTCTTCTTTTCTAGTTTAAGTGATTTCATGTGATTAGTTGAAAAAATCCACAGTGCAGAACATGAGCAATTAATTATTGAATTAAAAATAAAAATAAATTTATTATCATCTTATAATTGAATAGTTTAAACTTAAAAACCTTATAGACAGAACTCTGAACTCCATTTCNCAGTATATCCAATAGTAATCTAACAAAACAACCAAATCAGTATTCACAGCTCAAACTGTTCCCCCAGGGGGGTCCAGTTTAGCACCAGGGCAAAGGTGCAGGCACAGGTGGACCCTGGTCAGGCTCTCCGCAAAGGCTCCTGCCCAGCTGAATTCCCCAGGACAGTTCAGGTGAACATCCCAAAGTCCTGCTGGCAACTTGGGAGGCACTGCAGCAGCTCCCTGCAGCCACCTGCTCTGAACCCTGCAGTGCAGCCCCTGCAGCCCCCTGCACTGCAGCAGCTCCCTGCAGCCCCCACTGCTGCACTCTGCAGTGCAGCAGGTCCCTGCAGGCACCAGGGAAAGGTCTGAGGGGGGAGCATCACTCGGCCTGCAGACCTCAGTTCTGAGTGTGGGACACCACCTTGTTCCAGGTGAATGTGCAGGAGGCTGTCATTCCAGCACACCAGGTTCCTCTGCTGGGATTGCCCACCTGAGAACTGGGCTAAAATTAAATGCAGACAATACACAGACTCCTCCTCCCCTTCATTTGCAGCCTTCCAAATCCACATATATATTTTTTTTTTTTCTAAAATAAGGGCTAGAAACATCTTGTGTGTGACAGGCAAGATGTGTTTACCTCTCCAGGAGGACCCTAANTGAACATCCCAAAGTCCTGCTGGCAACTTGGGAGGCACTGCAGCAGCTCCCTGCAGCCACCTGCTCTGAACCCTGCAGTGCAGCCCCTGCAGCCCCCTGCACTGCAGCAGCTCCCTGCAGCCCCCACTGCTGCACTCTGCAGTGCAGCAGGTCCCTGCAGGCACCAGGGAAAGGTCTGAGGGGGGAGCATCACTCGGCCTGCAGACCTCAGTTCTGAGTGTGGGACACCACCTTGTTCCAGGTGAATGTGCAGGAGGCTGTCATTCCAGCACACCAGGTTCCTCTGCTGGGATTGCCCACCTGAGAACTGGGCTAAAATTAAATGCAGACAATACACAGACTCCTCCTCCCCTTCATTTGCAGCCTTCCAAATCCACATATATATTTTTTTTTTTTCTAAAATAAGGGCTAGAAACATCTTGTGTGTGACAGGCAAGATGTGTTTACCTCTCCAGGAGGACCCTAAGCTTCTTGCCCGGATAATAAGGGAGTGCAGCCTCAGTCCCTGTAAATAGCCTGGCAATCTCTGTGCAGAGCAGCTTATTTTGTGCTGTCCCTCATGCTTGGGGGCCTGCAGGAAGATCATGCTCACCCTGTGACAAGGGCCTCTGGCAACGAAAAGCACCCAGGCCTTGTGCCTCTGCCCCAGGCATTCTCAACAATGTTGTAAGATCCATCATCTGAGTTACTTAAATATAACTTTATGTCGGATCAGGTTCCTGCCTTTGATAAAGAAATCATTGTGTTTGCTTGATATGATATAAAGTATGAAACATGGGATTTCTAAAAGAATGGAAACAGTTTACTTTCCCCCATTTTTGCCTCCTGATACTCTCTACCATGACATCTCATTTTATGCAGATTTCCAATCTGTCATTTCAAACAGAAGCTTTTTTCCTAGCACAGGGGCCTTATGAAAAACAACAAAACCAACTCTTCTTTTATCCATAAATATTCTACAGTGGAATATGCAGAGGATAACAGATCTGTAGACTGAATAATGGTATTTTTTTGACAGCATCAATAGGAGCTTCCACTTCAGTCTGTGCTGCTGTCAGCCTTGGGACATCCAGTTTCAGCAGAAGACTGGGGACCCTCACTGGGCTGCCCAGCTCTGCTCAGACAGCTCCTACTGCACTCCCTGGAGCTTCTGAAAGCTGGGAAGAAGCAGGTACTTGTAGAAAGAGTCAATTGAGACAGCAAAGGCACAAAGGGGCTCTCCTGAGCAGTGTCACTCTTAGGAAGGACTGAATAGGATGACACCTCCAGCAACTTCAGAAATGAAGGAAGAAAATATAACAGAAATATCTTTCTAATTCTTGGAATCACCAGTTAAGATCCCCTCACTCACTATTTTTCAAGCCTGACCATGCCAAATATTTAAATAATTTTCTACTTGAAAATATTAACATGCGTCTCATCCTTTTTTGTGGTACATAAAGTGTGTAAAAAATATTTCGAAGCTAATGCAAGTTAGAGAGCCTGAAATGTGTTTTTTGGTGAGATCATACAAGGCAGAAAAATTGTTCATCCATCACATTTTGACATCTGCATATCCCTTGATTTCATTTAAGTTTGGTCTGAAGAAGGAGGAGGAAGAGCTGTTTCTTGAAGCAACCCTCTTTTTCTCCAGATAGGATTATCTATCAAAGTTATTCACTGCTGTTCAGTCTGATTTTATACCTCCCTGCTTCATTATCAATTAAATTTTATCCAGATTGCAGAGATGAGTAAATCAGGCTGATAAAATCTCAAGCAAGACATACATTGAGAGGTTTGCCTAGCTTTCAGAACAGATACTGAATCAAAAAAATATTTTTTTTACCCTGAAGAGAAACCCTGTCAGTCTGCACAACAGAAATGCCATCATGCAAGAAATACCAGCTGCTTTGTTTGATGACTCAAGGCATGAAGCAGCTTAGCATCTCCCATCAACATTTTCCTTGTCATTCATATTGCAAACAGAGCCTTTCCCAGAGATGACCGTGATGTATCTTTAGAACTCAAACCAACCTTTCCTACTCCTCTGATCTCTGCTAACAAGGGCATGGATTTTCCAAGGATGTGCACGTATGCCAAGGCTGGGTAGTTTCTAAAAAAAACATATTTTTTTACCCAATATCTTTCAGGGAGACATAAAAATTACCAGCATTAAGCCACAGAAGATATGAACTTTTTCTCATGAATGTTTGAAATTGAATTTTTGATAAAAAACGCTTGTCCTAAGCCCATTCTGCATTTGTCAGCCTTTCAGGCTCAAGAGTAGACTACAAAAACTGAGATGTGGGTAAGCCAGGGCCTACACTGGCAGCTGATAGGCAACCTAGAATTCTGACAGAATGCATGTTTTAGATAAAATGTCTGCAGCAAGCATCTCTCCAGAGCAACAAAATTTTATGGCAATCACTTAACAAGTGGGTGAGTGACTATTTTTATGAAGGACACATCAACTGGATTACTCCTTCTTCCCATTTTCAACCCAACCCAGAGAAACCTTTTGAATGAAACTTTCATCAAAACTTCCAGTTACAACAGATCTGTGCTTTCTTATGAATAGCATGCTGTCAGAAATCTTCGAACAAATTGGTTTCTAACAACAGCGAAAAATAGCCCTTTGGTTCCAAGTAATTTATATTTCCCCTCTAAGTAGTACTAGATGACAGGTCTCAAGTCAGAAGGGAACTAGAAAGATGACATGTGTCCAAGGAGCAGACTGAGCAGCTTTTCTCCGAGCCAGACACTGGAACATGAACCAGGAGAGGAGCACAAAGCCTAGGACCATCTCTGCGCATTGTGCAAGAGGACAGACCCTAGGTGTCTTTAGCACATGCAGGGGGATTCACAAGCCTCTGCCTGGGTTCTGTCATTGTCCAAGGAGAAAGAGCCAGGATGCCTAAAATCAGAGAGTTTTGGCGGAGAGGATCTACTCCAAGGCAGGGAGAGACTATGGCAGGAGTGCTGCATTCCCTGCCTGCACTTTGTTGTGTGGTTTGGTGCTCCAGGTGAACACAGGGTCCCAACACAGGGTTCTTTGGTGATGCAAACCCTTCATCATGGCCCTTAGAACCTATGGAAGGCTGAAGGAACTCAGGAGGCATTTTTTCCCATTGCAGGCCCCCTTCTCCACACTCAGAACACTGACCATAACCTGACAGAACAGAATCCCCATTGTCATGCAGAAAAGGGAAGGACGCTGTGGAAGGGAGCCTGCAGGATGTGGAACCTCTTCAGGGTGGCTCAGTGGAGCCTTGGCCTGAAGCTGAGCAGCTCTGGATCAGCAGGGCACAGTTCCTGCGGTAAGCACTGATCTCTGGAGACAAAGAACAGCCAGAGCTCTCCAGTCTGGGGCAGAGCAGGTTCAGTACTTGGCCCGACCTGCTGAAGCAGCCAGGGCACCATGGGGCAGAGAACAAACTCCTCATCATCACATCCTGTCCTGCACCACAGGCAGCACTTCTGCTTTTAGTGGGAATGCAGGAAAAGCTGAGTTCCACCGGCACTGCAAACTTGGTTTTTGCCTTTGGGTTCGCACAGTTGTGTTGTCAGAGAGGACACAGGCAGGTCAATGTCACCTCTCCTAACTCTGTTCATTTCTCACTCTTCACAAAACTAGTTCCAGAATTGTGCAAGGATGTTTACTGTTGGAACCCTGGACACAGGGCAGGGAATGATCCTCAAAAATACAGTGCATTTGACCTGAGGCCATGGGAAAGGCTTCCAAAACTGAATGATAGCACTGAGATTGTGAGTGTGTGGTTGAATACAAGTGTGTTATATCACAGAGTGAAAGATTCAGAATTTAAAGTTTTGGGATACAGTAACATGTATGTAACAAGATGGAGGGTTTAAGGTGTAGGTTAGTCCTTCTTCTCCTTCTTCATAAGTTTGTGTGATTTTGTGTGATTGGTTGAAAAAGCCCACAGTGCAGAATACGTCTGATTAGTTATTGGGTTACAAGTAAAAATAAATTAGTTGACATCTCATAATTGAATAGTTTAGGCTTAAAAATATTTTGAAGACAGAACTCTGTGTTCCATTTCTACTCTGTTAATGCAGTGTGTAGAAGCACTCACAGTCAGTGAGGCTGTAACTGAGATAAAGAGCAATGAACATCCCAGTCCCAAGAATTCTATCTCTTGAACTTTTAATCCTAACACTGAAAAGAAAAGAAAAAAAGAACCAGATAAAGCCAAGGGGCTCGCCTCATTCAACCTGCCAGAAAAGCTAAACCCACTGCCAGAAGCTATTCCCCCATTTCATATTCTCATTATTGCAAGGTTGCGTTGTCAAAGAGGAGCTGCTTCTGCCTCTGAATCCACCACCACACTGAGGAGCTGGAGGAGAAGGAGCCCTGGGTGCTCGAGCACTGAGCACTCACAGTCTCCACAGGACAGCAGCTCCCTGTTCCCACCAGCAGGCCCACCGGGCTTTTCTAAAGCTTACAAATACTTGTATTTTAACGATGTGCAATAAAAATTAAGGACAGTGGAAGAGCAAAGGAACAGTATTTATAGTTCAAATAGGAGAGGGAGATGTTGGAACCCTGGACACAGAGAGTTTTGGGATTTCTGTACTGACAGAAAATGATCCACAAAATTACACTGCATTTGACCTAAAGCCATGGAAAAGGCTTCCAAAAGAGAGTAATAGAGATTGTGAGTGTGTAGTTGAATAAAGTGTGTTATATCACAAGGTGAGAAATTTAGAATTTAAGATGGTGGGTTAAAATAATATATATATAACAAGATGAAGAGTTTAGGACATAATCTTCTTCTTCTTCTTCCTCTTCTTCTTCTTCTTCTTCTTCTTCTTCTTCTTCTTCTTCTTCTTCTTCTTCTTCTTCTTCTTCTTCTTCTTCTTCTCCTTCTTCTTCTCCTTATCCTTATCTTTATCCTTATCCTTCTTATTCTTCTTTACAAGTCTGAGTGATTTTGTGTGATTAGTTGAAGAAATCCGCAGTGCAGAACACAGGTAATTAGTTTTTGAGTTAAAAGTAAAAATAAATCAGTTATCATCTCATAATTAAGTAGTTTAAGCTTAAAAAGACCTTGAAAGTGTAACTCTATACTCCATTTTTGCTCTGTTATCATGTAGAAGTACTCACAGTCAGTGAAACTGTAACTTAGATAAAGAACAATAAACATCCAAATCCAAACAAGAATTCTGTCTCTCGTGCTTTTAATCCTAACCCCAAAAAAAAAACCTAGTAAAGTAAAAAAGTTCTCCATACACTCCTATGTCAGCATCACAGATAGTGTTACACACAAAGAAGTGCAGATTGTTCCTTATAGCCCATAATTCCCTTTACTCAGTTAACTAAATAACCTGGCTGAGAGCCTGTATCTCCAGCAGCAATTACATTGCTTTTTTAAACTCTGGAAATCACTCTTAATTACCAGGCATTTCCCTGGGGTGATCTGAACACCTCCCCCTTCCACTGAAAGGGTGGGAAACTGTATTGAAATTTAATTCATATAAGAGTAGATATTTCACAACAAGTTGCCCAGCATCAATGTATGCTTAGCAGCACTGCCAGTCTTGAAAAGGAATAAAGGAGTTTTGAGCCAGGGCTAAAAGAAAGAATTCTTTTTTTCTTTTTTTTTTTTTTTCTTTGCAGAAAACTAATAGAACATGAAATTTCAGAGAATGGTCAGAAGTTTAGTCTGAATTTTTGAAAAATTTGGGAAAATGGAAATATCTGGTGAACTGTGTTCACTAGTGTATCAGACAGCATGCTCAGGTACTCAGTAATCAGTTCTAGGAGGCAAGAGAGGACAAACAACAACAACCATTTCCTAGAAGAGCAGTAAAAGGATGCAAATGGAGACAATTCATCATTTACTCATAAATACAAAGATCTGTTTTTTGCTGCAACTGCTAGTGGAAATTGGCTAAATTGAAACTGGGTTCAGGAAATTTTTGACCAGCTTGCATGGTTAAAGCCTATAAATCCATCAATTACTCAGCCAGGAACAGCCGACTCAGGCTTATTTTCAAACATTTCCTTAGGTACCTAAAAATTTTAAGGTAATTCTACCCACTGTGAGAAGAACCTTTGCTGTCACACACATTATCAAAATCCTCATCCTTCTTACTCTTTTGACTTGCTGTCTCTTCCACAGAAACATATAAAACACACTTAATGTTTTCATTTGGAATAGAAGCACACACAGTATTATTAAAAGGAGGATTATTTTTGTTAATGTAAGAAGAAAGGTGCTTTTAACAAAAACTTCTCTGTTTCTTGTCTTTTGTTTGATATTTGTCTTCAACAATTTTTCAGACTTTTTTTTCATATATAGTCTTAGAAAATTCAGGCATATTCTTATTTATTTCACTTTTACTGGTTTATTTGCAGAATACTTACATAAATGTTAACAAAGCACACCGTAGATTTATCTGTGTTTTTCATGTTGTTTTATTTTAATCACTCCTTAGCCTGTAAATGTTTCAACTAATTTATTTATTTAATCATTGCTTAGTCTTTATATATTTGCTGATCCTCTGGTTAGTAGAACAATGTACTTGGCTATAAAATATTCACACTTTGTAGACAGAGCTGTTTTCACTCATCCTTCAAGGCTGAACTCATGGCTGTCAGCTGTTCTGCAGCAAAGCTTTCCAGGTATTTTTATTAATGAAACTTAAAACAGGTTCTGTTTTATGGCTCATAAAACAGTAATCCTTCAAAATTAAATACTCTGGAGGAAAACCCAACTCTGTTAATTCTGACACACAGTCTATCTCACCCCGTGCTACAATTAACATGTGAAATAATTAGAAATGCATTTACCTCAGTATGTTTGCAGTAGCTTTTCTTTCTTGTGGCAGAAGGTCAGGGTCTCTCAAAACTTCCTCCAGCAAGTTTAACACATTCATTTTCAGCTCGTTGTTCAGCTCAAAATCCTGAAAAGGAAAAAAAGTTTTACTACCTTTAGTCTTAACAGTATTGATCAAACAACTGGAACAATATACTTTAATGGGTTTGCCTTTTTTTTTAATAAGGTTTGAATTCTTTCTATTTTTTTTCTACTATGTTTGAAAATACTTAGAGAAAGCTGTAGCGAAACTGGCCACAAAACTTGGATCTCCCAAAAGCTGGGATTTTTCTCACTTTTGGTCTCACTTTTGGAGATGGGATGATCAGGTAATGTTCCTTTTCAGAATTTTCACCTGCATCTGGCTAAGACCAACAATGTCCTCTCTGCTCCTTCTCTGTGTTTAACTGCAGTTCTGGCCCAGGCGGGCAGGACCCTCGACTTCCTCTCACTTCTTCCTTGAGCTTCCCTGTTTCATCTATCTGCCTCCCCTTAAGTGTTTCTGATCTCATACCCACCCTGGTGGAAAAGTCTGTTTCTCGTGGAGTGCTCAAACTTATAAGTTCACTAAACAAGCTGGCCCTTGATATAAGTACATATTATCTTATTGGCTTTTGCAAATATTGAAATGAATGCTATATGTATAATGTTGGAAATATTTGCTGCATTAATATAGCTTCTTTTATTTCTGCTATTAACAAAACTTAGGAATAGTAGTGGGATAAATGTATTTTTCTTGAGCTATAAATTGGTAATGTAAAAAGGTTTTTGCAACTAACTCAGAGAATGGTAGAAGATAATCAGGAAATTCTTCACACTCTTGGACTATTCTATCTGGATGAAGATGATGGTGATGGACACTAGAGCACCAGGGAAGGAATTGATTGATCACTTGTTATCAGAGAGTGTGGCACAGGCTGGAGCCACAAGGAGAAATAAAAGTCGATTTACAGGATGGAATGAGGGGAGGGCAGATTTGGGGAACTAGAAGGAATGGTTTCAAATAATGTATGAGGACCTATGAATACGCAACAAGCTGGTGTATTTAAAGAGGGAGTTTCTGAATTGGTAAGGTGCGCTCTTGGCTGAATGCCAAGCACCTGGCCATATCATTTTTGCTTTATGGTCTCGTCTCTTACTGCCTTTTATTAAACTTTTAAAATTTTACCAGGAAAGCGACCCTTGTTTTTCAGACCCTGCACTGAAGAGCTGCAGAATTTTAATTCTCTGGGGCAGACTGGTATCTGACACAGGACTTCAATTCAGGGACATGCAACAACCACCTATGTTGATCTCTGAATTTGGACAACTCACTGGCAGAGATTGTTAGGCATTCTAAAATCACATAATGTGCAAGCTTTGATGTGGGAAGTTACAGGCCAGCCCAAAAATTTGTGTATCCAGCTCAAAGCTAGTATTTTGATAGAAAAACCAAACTCAAACCCTTCAGCTGCCTGACGCATCACAGATCTTCCCTGATAACCCAAAGCTGCTCGCAAGCAGCACGGGTGTGCAGAGCTCCCTCTTGTTTCCATGGCAACAGGAGGCAAGTAGTTACTGAAAATGGGGGATATTGGGCACCTCGGCCCAAGAGCATTGTGTTTCATTCCCAGAGAACCTCCAGAGCCCATCCTGTGGTGAGAGGCTTTGGAGAAGTGTGCCTCTGCAGAGTCAGCCCAAGTGAGTGCAGCCCAGGTAAGCCCAGCCCAGGTGAGCCCACCCAGCCCAGGTAAGCCTGGCCCAGGTGAGCCCAGCTCAGGTGAGCCTAGCCCCAACAAGCCCAGCCCCGATGAGCCACCCCACAGGAGGCTGCGGGAGCACCAGAGCATTCCCACAGCCACCAAGACAGGTAGAGCCTCATTTGGAAACAGGAGGGAACGGCTCAGACCCAGAGGGAATGAGTGCCCATCACAGGGCGTGCCACAGCCTCCCCCTGCAGTATTTTTGGAAAAGGTTTGACTGCTCCAATGTCAGCACTCAGAGATCACCTGCCTCAGGTATCACCTGCCTCCTGTTACAGCACCCCCTCTTCACTCTTCCAGACTCTCCTCACGTGGGCCTCAGCTAAAAAGTACCCTGGAACCATTAATATTTGTGGCTTATTTTTCTGGAGATGTTTATACGTCTTTGAGGGTGTTGAAGAACAGGAAGCTGCAGCCTTGAGCTTTGGATGTGGTATCAAACATTCAGCTCAAAGCGAAGCAAAAATCATTTCTGGGCACTGCACTCTGTTTGTTTGCTAAAACACATTTTGTACAGCCATGCTCTGAAATGCCTCCCTTAGGAGCTGTTTTAGCCTGTTTGCAAGGAAAGACGAGAGAACCTTTTCATATGCTTGGGGTAAGGAAATTGGGCTAATTAAAGAAAACACAAGGAATGTAACTAAACTACATGACAGTACTGTGCACTCTGGTGATTTTGAAAAGAAAATAATTTGAAATATACAACTATCAAAACTTAGTTAAAGGAGAAACTCAAGTCTGCACAAAGCCTAAACAACCAGTGTAATTAATGTCAGAGTTTGTCCTGTACCTCAGTGGCAGATAGTGTAGGAAAGAGGATGGGTATCTCTGCAACCTGTGCTAAGGAAATATCCCAAATGGGCAGAACAGGTGTCCAGGGGTGACACATCCCCATCCCCATTTAGCATGGCTGGGTAAAACCCTCAGGCAGATCACACCATCATGCTCAGGATTTTATCCCCAAGCACAGCTTTCAAACCACAGCTGGTTGATTCTTTTCATTACAAGACATCTTCTGTCAAGATATCTTGTTTTATTGAACCAAACCTATGACCAAAAAATGTCTAGAATTTTTAAAGTTCTTTCATTTGCTAATAGGATGGGAAAACCTCATCTATAATTATTAGATTCAGACAAACTGAAGTCTTTCCAGTTTTTGCATGTTTACATACTAATTCTTATAATAATGAGAATTAATAATTTGGTCATGAACATTAGAACTTGTTTTACTGAGTAATGTCCATAAGATAGTAGTGCTGGAATTGCTGGGGAAACTCAAATTTAGAGTTTTCTTTTTGTAACATCATGTCATCTGTTTCTCATAGTGTGATGAGAAAAAAAACCTATGAAAAAAGGTGGGAATCAGAGGAAAAATGAAGAACTAATCTCTTTTTCTAGTGAAGGTCATTATCTAAGTGGTACTGATATTCCAGTGTGATGAGTGATATATAAAAAAAAAAAAATAGGGAAAATATTGCATTTAAACATGTACATGTACTTAATTTGTGGAGAAAGGTTGACATAAGAATGATACAAACAAAATACTTAGCAACCAATTCTAAGAATAATTTTAAAATTACTGTATAACTCTAATTACATTCAGATTACCTATATTATGGGTGTCACATATGAATATTTATCTGTTTATACTATAGGACACTTAGATCCACCAGCAGCTATTTATAGCCCTAAATATATGTGTGCCACGGCTCTCTATATAATTTTACACCACTTTTTTGACTTCTAGTTCTAATTTATAATCAGAGAAGGAATACAGTTGGTCAGACAAGAATCCTTCAGTTTTCCAGCAGGCACATTTCAATCTGACAATGGTTCAGTTTTTCATGAGAGGGTCACATACCTCTCATATATTTTAGCGTCTGCAGTAGCCTAAAGACTTGTGGGTAATATTCAGATCTGGAATCACTGGCCAGAAGAAAAGAGAGTGCAGCAGATAGCAAGGCAAAAAAACTTTACCATGCTGGATGCCTTTTTAAACTAAAAATATTAGGTTTACTGTGGGTGGTTTATACAGAGAATATATTTTCAAGATTTTATATGAGCTCAGTGAAGCCCCAGAAGCTTTTCCTCTCCCCTTTCTTTAAAAGTTCCTCAGTGAGAGGAAACATTCTGCATCTAAACAATGTGGGGAACACTAAATAATCTAGACAAGAAAAATGGAGCTCAAACATGGGAACATGATTTATGTTTGAGTAGGCCAGTGAGAAGAACTACATTAGGACAGGAGGGAGGGAAGAAAGGCAGGAGGGGAGAGAGATCTACTGGAAGAGTTTTTGCAAGGAATTTGGAATACTTTTAAGTAGATAGGGACTGCTTTACAATTTTCATATATCTGTTCTCATGCCAAAAAGAAAGCAGGTACTTATTTCAATGGCAGCAGATGAGTGAGTCTTAATCTTGTGCACAACAGATTAAATACTATCAGAGTTAAGTTACTCCACTGCTGCAGCCCTCTGCTTTCATTCTGAAGCATAAAATCACACTTCACACACCATGCACAATTGTATTGAGCAAAATCTGTGTAAATTCACATGCAACAAAACATTTACACAGGTGGAAGGCAGAGATAAATGGAATTATAAATGGCTTTCCATAAAACTCATCCCTGAGCTTGAAATAGGTCTGGCTTGCTTCAAGAAACAAGATGTTTCAAGGCAGGGGCCACAGGTCCTAGGGGTCAATTTGCAATGTAGTCAAAACGCAGCGTATCTTTCTAAGTGTGGCTGAAGTGTGGTTTGTTCATATTTCTACAATTAACTTAGCATAAATTCACCAGATATGTTATTTATTACTTTGTTCCATTTAACATGAGCTAAGTGGGGCTCATATAAAGGATTTTCTATCGATTTCTTTACTCCAATGAAATGGAAAGAAACTGAATTGACCAATTCATGTGAGCTAACTGTTTTCAACTAACTGGAATCATCTTTTCTTAGACAACCCTTTGTCTCCAGGTGTTGTGCCCAGTCCCTAGGTGCTGTCAGTGACTCCCTGTGGCAATCCTCCTGCTGGAAGCCTGTAGAGTTCTGCTACTCCCACATGACTCTCCCCTGATAGGGGAGGCTAGTCATTTAAGTCCTTGTTAAGTAAAATATGAACTGGACTCTTAGTTGTACTCGTTTTCCAGATTGCTTATTCTTTCTTTATCAGTAATTTCTGCACACCAGGCTTTACACCAGCCTAGAGTGAAGGAGAAAGGACCCCACAGAGCCCAAAAAGCCTCTAACACACAGATTCAAGCTTCTCTTAAAGATAATTTACCCAATTATCACCAAGAACTTATATTATTTCTACTTTTCTACCAATTACTAACTAAACTTCTGTTCACGTAAGACTCACTGCAGCAAATTCTGACCAGTCGTTCTGTGTCCCCAGCACTGCAGAATATGGAGTAGACAAAGAAGGAGGAAGAAGCCTAAAAATTATAAGGATCTTCCATCTTGTCTTCATCTACTTACCATTCTAACAAATCTTAAAATCTAGATTTCTCACCCTCTGAGAATACATATTATGCTACTATCTAATTTACATTCCCAAAAATTCTGTCTCATCCCAAAGCCTAGGAAGACCTTTCCATGGACAAAGGTTAAAAGCAGTATTTGTCAGAGGGTTTGGATCCTTTAAAACATGCAGACAAATATTCTCTGCATTCTGGGTTCCAGCAGACGCCACCACAGCTCCGTGGGGGTGTGGGGATGGCCAAGAGCACAAGGTGCAGTAGCCAATGTGTCCTGGTCTGGCCTTGAGTCATTTTTTGGTATGGAGTGAATAGAGAGAGAAATAAGAGTGATGAAAAAGTCACTGGGAAGAACAAGAACAAGACAACGAAGGAGGAGAAGAAGATGAAGAAGATGAAGACGAAGAGGAAGAAGAAGACGAAGAAGAAGAAGAAGAAGAAGAAGAAGAAGAAGAAGAAGAAGAAGAAGAAGAAGAAGAAGAAGAAGAAGAAGAAGAAGACAAGGAAGAAGAAGAGGAAGAGAACCTCTTTTCCCAGAGATGAAGATGATCTTAGAGATAGATGAAGAGAACCTTTTCTTTTGAATGGTTCAGCCTTAAAATAAAACCTCATAAGATGACATGCCCTTGAAGCACAGCTGTGGAAAGACTGTGAAGATGGGAGGAACTTCGTGAATGCAGATTCCCAGATGGCTGCTGTTCATGGAAATTGAAGCCACGAGAACACTGTTTCTTTGTGGAAAATTCTCCACAGCATAACAAGAGACAGTCCTCTCCCTAAGTGAACTGAAGACTATTCTAGAGGTGGAACACTGACTGAGAATTCTGGGTGTTGTTTGTGTACATTATCAGTGGGCAAAGACAAAAGGCGGAGGAAAAGTGTTCTGAAGGTTTTATTCTGATGCTTATTATTCTTCTTTTAGTTCTGTTGATAAAACTTTATTTATACGATCAAAGTTTAAGCCTGCTTTGCTCTTCTCCCACTCCCATCTCATAGCAGAAAATAAACCCAGGACACAATGTCACAGTTGGAGCTGGGCAGGCATGGGGCACACATCATGACCTATATCCTCACACCTGGAGCCATGATCCTCAGGCCTCAGGGTCACTCTGTGACTCATGGATACTGTCCGACAGCCAAGAGGCCGTGAGGGAAGTGCTCCAGCTGAGCTCCTCCGAGAAGGCAGTGGGAACTCAGCTGCCACTCAGAGCTGGAGAGGCCAGATAGGAAAGCTTCCTCCTGCCACAGGAGCAGAAAAAGCTTCACTTTGCAGCACAAGTGTTCAGATAAAAGGCAGTGAAGAATTGTTAAATAAAACAAGGCTGCAAGATCTTGCTGGGATAATGAAAGTCATGCTGAGACTTTCTGCCTCTGGCCCCCTTTTACCTTTCTATTTTTCCACCTCTGCAGGAGCCAATGGGAGTTTTATCCTTGTGAGTCCTCCCTGTCCCCACCAAGGCTCCTGCTCCTAGTGTTTCTCTACCTCGACATTTATGTGTTGATTGTTTACAACAGGAGGGTCCTGCCCTGCTCCTCTCAGTCACATTTCAAAGATAAAATGTAAACACGAGCCTTCTGCTGTTACTCTGTTACTTAGGGCAAAAGGAA
>VZTB01015680.1:316615-336400 GCA_013397245.1 Thryothorus ludovicianus
AAAAAGAGGGAAGGGAAAAATTAAAGCCTCCAGAGATCACTCAAGCAAACCCGTATGGTCCTCAGAATTTCATCAACTTTTAGGCAGTAATTAGCTTGTTGCAGAGAATAAGCAATACATTCACCCAGATCCACATTCTCCATATTTAATGGTGATGTGTTGGATCAATAAATGGAGATCTCCATCTGTGAGAGAGGGCAGCTCAGCGGCCCCTCCTGCCATGAGTTCTATAGAGCCAGAAGGACCCTCCCTGAGCCTCCTCTGCCCCAGGCTGAGCCTTTTTCCCAGCTCCCTCCATACCTCTACAAACCTGGATGTGCACACTGACAACAGCAAATAATTTAATTAGGATTCTGGATGGACATACCCAAATCCAGACCCGACGGTGAAACCTCCATGGTAAATATCTGCTCCTCTCCTGAAGGAAACAATCTTTCCACATTAGAAATACCAGCAGTATTTCTAATTATTAATCATCCAAGTGGGCAGCTGCCTCAGTGAGTGCTACTTTGAAGTAATGTTTTTCACCATTATCTGTAGAAATTAATATGTACTGGTTCCACAAATAGTATCTTCACATAATGGTGGAGCAGAACTTTTACCATAGGCTGTCAAACACAAAGTTAACCTGACAGCATTGCTAGTTTCACTGAATTACTTCTTTCAATACTATTTAATCACTCTGTTCATGTACTTGTCTTCAGATTGTTATGCAAAAAATCCAGTCTCACCTTCACATGTTTTCTTTTGTGCACTTCAATAAAAACCTGGTATTTTTATAGCTTCCTCTAGTACCAAAAATTAAAAATACAGGTGCTGAATAGACATAAATCTCCACATTAAACAAATTATCAAAAGGCTAATACTTTTATAGCTTCCACTATCATCAAAGATTTAAAAAAAGTATGTGCTGGATAGAGAGATAAATTACAGTATTGCACCTTTAAAATCCACCTCACCCCAGAGAAACATTTGTCTCATGACAAATTCTGCACCATATACTTTAAACAAATTCAATATGCACATTTTCTTTTATATTTCAGTTAAGATGTCAAAAACTTTCACTCCAGTTACAGTATTCCTGAATCCAATGAGTGTCCCTGCCCATGGCAGGGGGCTGGAAAAAGATGTCATTAGGGTTCCTTCCAAACCAAACCATTCTAAAATTAGTCTGAGATTAATAAAACAGCACGTGATACCTGACCATAGTAATTAACTTGTCCAAAGTTGTGATGGGATAATACCCACTTTTAAGGATTTATCTACATAAAGAGAAATCGGTTCACAAGAACTGGTGCAAGTTGTTCAGAGTCATGAAGTTTCTGGTGTTTTTCTCAGAAAAAAACTTCTTTTCAGAGGCTGATTTGCTGTGCTAGTTTCAATTAATTACCCTGAGTCTCCCACTGAAGGTATGTTAGCACCCAGCAATGGGAGGAAATCATACTCCAGACTTTGAGGAGATCCCAGCAAGCCTCGCAGAGTCCCAGGGATGTGGAAGGAGAGCATTCAGAGCTAACCAGGCACATGACGAATAATCAAAATGGCTGGATACACCCCAGAGTTTTCAGCCAGCTTCACCACTCAGCCTGGCTTGAATCCTGACACATTAGCCAACACCTCTGCTGCTTTCTGAACTGCATAAAGAACAAATACAAACCCCAGGCTGGGGGCACAGCACTTTTCATCCACAGACAAAAACTGAAAAAGCCTCTCCAATATAAGCAGCCCAAAAGAAAATGCTTCCCAATGCACAAGAAGGCCCCCAAAAAATGATTATATTTTTTACCTTGACATACCTAAAGAAGCTTTGATGAGTGTTTATAGATTCTCATCCTTATTGGTCATACGTTCTCAAGCAAGTAAATGGGTTTCACACATTTTCATAGAAACATGTCAGAAAGTGAGTATTTTAGGGCTGGTAAGAAATCTAAAGTGCCAGTGATCCTGCCCTCCTCCATTTCTTTATTTATGATATTGGGGTGCAATACATTAGCCAACCAAAGCATGGCAGAGCTGGGAAAGGAAACCATATGAACATAGATGAAAGGAAGGATGAAGGTGATGAGATTCCATCCACAGTGTAAAATAAAGCGTATTTGCTCAACAATACAGTCCTTTTTATTTTTTCCAATTATTATCGAATTATATTAGACTTCTATCTCAACCCAAACCATTCTGTGGGTTTTCAGATGAGCAATTTGAAGCTTGAGAGCACTAGACACAATGACATTTAGCCACAGTCTTTTGATCACCCCAACTTAAAAGAGAGGAATATTTAATCATTCACTATGCCAGGTTTTGAGTTTGTTCCACAAAAGGTTACAAACTAATTCAGCATCAGAACTCACTGTTAAGAACCAGTAGCAATCCAGAGTCCAGCACATTTCAGGCATTTAATTTCACTTTCACTGCTCCTTGTACATATGAAATAATTTTGTTCTAAGAAATATGTCACTAAAAATCCCTGTTGCAACCACCCACGTCAGAAATAATTCCAAGTGTGTATTTGATTCTTCTGTCTAAAGCCTCGGCCACATATACAATCTAACTATCAAATCAAGTCAAGGGATTATGATCTTAGTAAGGTAAATCCCAGGGATTCATATGGACCAGCTGATGTACAATAGTATAACACAGATAGAGACCTAGTGACTGCATTTAATTTCTGCAAAAAATTTTAAGGGAAAGGTTGGTTAATTACCCTTAATTCTAAATTACCCTTAATTTAGAAAGGCTTTTTCTAATCAGAGAAATTTAAAGAACACAACATTGAGGTAAAGCAGTTGTGTCAAGATTATGCAGTAAACTTGGACTAAATCCAGTAGTCCAAAAATACATCAGTCCAGCAAAATAATTTTAGTTTAATGAATGGGAGAGAAAGGTAAGTGGCTAAAGAATACCTTCAAGATCAAGATAGCATTTTATCTCCTTGTAATAACACTGAGGTTGCTCTGAGAATTATTATAATCTATGAGATTTTATGCTTAAAACATGACAACCACAAAGAATGAAAGTACCCCTTTAAGCGCAAAGAAATATTCAAATTTGAAGATTCGTCCTTCAAAAGTCCTTAAAAACAGGGTTGCTGCTATAGCTATAATTAGCACACACTCTTGAGATTTCTGTTTTTTTAATAGAAATATTCTCGCAGGAGACCACATCAATCTCATTCTTGAAAAAGAAATCTTTAAAAATTGCTAAACACTGAAAATATACTTGCTGTTGTGAGTTACACAATTTATTATTAAAAATCAATAATTCATCTTAAAGTAAAGCAACTACAGATCATGCATTTCTGTAAGCTAAAACTGGGCAGCAACACAACAGCATCCTGCTCTTTTCTTCTTTCAGGAGCAGAGACAACAAGGGGTTACTGTCATAACCAAAACCACCTATGTATATCTTCAAAACCACATTTGTTTGCACACAACAAGTGTTTATGCATGCATCCATGAGTAAGTGCACAAGCCCGATTTTTCTGGGGAAGCCTTGGACAAGACCACCCAAATCCTGTGCCTTTGTTCATAGATGTATCTGCAAGAAGGAACAGATCCTGAATTTCAAAGGCTGTTGCTGCCAATTGTGTTCTCAGGTTTCTGAATATCATGACAAATGTGCAATGTGACAGCATATTTTGGGTTTTTTTTCTCCTACAATTTACATAAAAAACTATAGGGAACAACTGACAAAGAAGAGCCTTTCTGAACAACCCTTAGCAATTATATTGGCAAATCTTAAGTATACCTTAGACTTCTTTTTATCACTGCAATAATGTTTGAATTATCTGTTAAGAACAAGTGACAAGAATGGCAACACTGCAGTTGAATTTTCTTTGAATTTATACATTTTTCTGTGCTCCTGCTACATCTCTTATCTTTCTGGGAGCAGATAAGCAATTTTTGCCTATTGATGTTTTTCTGCATTTCAAATGATCCCTAGCTCTTGATTTCTTTAATGGCACTTTATCTACACTTGTAACTTGCTCTATCATCAATATGAAAAGGAGTACAGCAGATATTTATTGCATAATATTCACAGTCCTTTCAAGAACTATTCAAAGAAACTTCCAGATGCTTAAAGTGCTCAGTGTGCTCTACCACAAAGAAAAAGTTAAAATACAGAATGTGACAATGTACAGAGATAAAGAGAAAATTGCATAAAATTACCTTTAGTCCATTGAAGTTGAAGGAAGTAGTTTGTGAGCTTATTCATATTTTTATAATATCAATAGGAATAAAGGTTAAATGGAAAGGAGGCGATAATTGCAAGGAGACAAATGTACCATTTTTCAGACCATCTGTGAACAGAGCATTGACTGTCATGGAAAACAAAAGCTGGCAGGATGCATACCAGTCACCAGAAAATCTCTGAACAAAATGTCCATCCATCTCACAAGCAACTTCCAGACCATTGAGGACTGGGTCATAATTAAACGAATATCAATTATGCATGCAACACTTGGGTGCAGGAGGAATTAAATGAAAGAAAAAAGGCATAAAAAATTCTCCCCAGACTTCTCTCCCCACACCACTGCAGCTGCTCAGGACTTACTACCATAGATCAGAAAAAAAATGTTTCACAGCTCTGTAACTAAGGAAATGTCCAGTGAAAATACTTGTTTCCTGAGTAGCCAGCTCCTCCAACAAACTACACTAAGATATTAATTCAAAATGAAGGAATACATAAGAAAAAGCATGAGATCCTAAATTTCTACCAAACTGGAGTAAAAAAAAAGTCCATCTTTTTCTCCTATTTCTTAATTTCCAGAGCAGGGATCACTTGAAGCAAAACTTTAACTTTCAAGCCGCTATCTAAGAAAACTGCAAATAAGATTCAACTGTCTAGCCAGTTATCTAAAATCTCAGAGTGACAATTTTTGCCGAAATCTATGAACAAGCAGCCTGGAACAGGGGTCCCATTTCCCCCCCATGTCCCTAGCTCCCCAGAGAGCCCAAACCAAGCACAGCCCTGGGCACTCTGTTTTGGTGACAACCCCTGGGCAGCTTGTGACAGCCCCGCAGCCTCAGACAGAGACACAGCTTGGTGCTAAACTAGTGGTTTTTGGTCACACAACCATTTTCAGTGGAGAACAGTGTCAGCTGCGGAGTAACTCAATGAATATCTCCCACATGTAGTTTTTTAGTTGAGGTGGGAACTTCAAGGAAGTTCAATGTGCAGGCCTCAGTGCCTCTCAATCTCAGTGCCTCTGTGAATCTGCAGAGATGGGTCTGGGAAACTCATTAAAATGTGTCCCCAGGAGGGAACAAGTGCTTGCTTCCCTAGTTCATGCCTGGAGCCATTCAGATACACAAAAATGACAAGGAAAAAGCCCTGGTTGTCCCATGTAAAGGACATGAGGAGGTTAACAGATTCTACATCTTTATTTTCTGGGAACTAAATGTGTTAAATCCCTAAGAGAAGGGGAGCACTGGGAGAGTCAGAATTCAAGCAGGATTCATAAGCAGGACACAATTTGGTGGCATCCTGTGTCTGACAGCAGATGAGACTAGACTCAATCCTGGAGTTTCACATGAGAACACATGACCTGAGGGAAGAACAGATGAAATTACAGTCTTCTACCAACTGCTTAATCTTTACTTGAGATACCACTATCAAAATTGTTTCCTTTCATGTCTGGAGTCAGAAAGAGGAAGTTTTCCCATTACAGGAATGAGATTTTATAGCCCAGAAAATTACTGGAGAATTACTATTATAAACAGCAATGTTTGTGGCACCATGCTGAAAACCAACTACAAAATGACACACATTTTCTGTTTTGGCCTCAGACATGGATACTATTATACAAATTCAGGAAGAAATATACACCTTTCTAAAGGCCAGCATGTAGCCACTGATGCAATTTGAGGCATTTAGCACAGCACAGGACTGGATTACCCAGCCAGCCACTTAATGTAGAATCCAGCTTGAAATCACATCAGGTATTGTTTGCTTGCCTTTCACGTAACACAGCAAGGAAATTTCTCTCTGCTTGTTCTCTCACAATGGAAAAAAGAAAGCAAATATTTCCCTTACAGGCCTCGCTTAATGCCAAATCCCATACTAACTCAGCTGTGTACACCAGAATCTCCATCTCAGGAAACATTATGGTATCATGCCACTTTATCATTCCTGTGTTCAGAAACAGGGAAATTCTCCCTAAACAGGACAGCTGGCATCCTTAGAAGCAGAACTACATATACTATATACTACATACTACATCTCTGTGTGCAAGCCAAGGAAATTCTGTGTCTGTTTGAAGCATCAGGTGTGTTTGCACACGTTTTTCCATCTTGGGGTCCAGTAGGATCCTGATGGGAGTGTCTGCCCATGTTGTGCTGCCCCTTCAGATCCCGTCGTTGAGCTGAAGGCTGGGTGCACTTGGAAGCAGCAGGAGCAGACACCACATCCCCTCCCAGCACACTCTGGCCCTCAGCTCCCAGCCATCACTTGGCATGGGCTCTGTCATTCCTTTACTCCAATTAGTGCTTCTGCCAGAACAAATAAAACAAAAATACTGTCGCACTGGGAGCTGGCACGTTGTTCAAATTACTTCAGAACAGCTCCGCTGGTCACAACCCAAAATAAGCTAAGCAGCTCTCGCTGAAAACTTCTGTGGAACTTTCTCGTGATAATGGGGACGTTTTAAAAAAAATAGCCTTAAATCACACTGGGCCTGATTTATCAGAGTGGAAAGATCCACACAAGACACACTGTGGGTCTTTATGAAACGTGAATTACTACTTCCAGCTAATTCTCATCCCTCTAATATTGTGAGAGTAATCAAGCAGGGCTAAAGTGTGTCAGAGCGAGAGCTCACAGGACTCATCTGGCTCAAACTCAGTGCTTATATCGCTTCCTAGAGGTTTGTCCTTCTGGAAACCACAGCTGTAATTTACAGAGGTCCATTTCTATCTGCTATTGCTGTTACAGCTGGGTTATGTTACAGCTGACAAACTCCTACAGCACCTCTGAGGAGAGGAGAACTTTCCATGATCATTCCAGCAGCTACTGAAGTTCACACTTTCATGAAAGTATTTCACCACTGCTTAATCTTCAGCCACATTCAGCTGCTCTAAAATTGAGTTTTGGCAGCTCTATATCCCAGAAAGTATTGGAAAGGTCTACAGTGTTTCATCCCAGGCAGTGATCAAGAATACAGCAATAGCCAGCCCAAACTAAATCAGACATTTACAATGCAAAAGGATTACACACTTCCCTTCGTGCATCTCTTCTTTCACTAATGCACAGGTTATGCATGTACCTAACTCACTAAAAACTGGTGAAATGTAGCCTATAACTACCTTTTTTTATGAAGTTTCGGATCCAGAAAGAAACTAGATCCCTCCGTAGACAGTGACAAAAGGACAGAACCCACAGGCTGTAACAAAGGCCTTTCCAAAGGGCAGAAGAGGCAGTGGGAGCACATGGCAGCAGCACTAGGAGGGAATTTTGAGTGCCCAGGTGTATTGAATTGCTCTGGGGGATGATACCACTTGCATTTAGCACCTGCAGCAAATGAACAGAGCAGGTTTTGCACTGACTTCAGTGAGAATCTGCTGCAGCTGGAAAGGTCTGATCGCTGCTGCAGGCAGACTGTGAGACCTGTGCAAAAGCAGAGGATGCCAAGAAATTATCTAACCAACAGTCAGATCAGCTTTTCTAGCCTAAAACTGAGGGCAATTTAGATTAGGATTTCTTCTTTGTGAAAAGAAAAGGAGGAAAGCAACTCAAGCCAAAGGTAATTTAGCACCAGAGATGCGTGCAGTCAGTTAATTGAAAGGGGTCATATATATGCTATTCATTTTTGTGTAGCAGCTTCAGGCTGTCATTTTAATCACTCCTTCAAATCACTAAAATTAGAGAGATTAAACCTATCCATCCTTTTTACCAGCCCAGGGCAGATTTTCCTATGCGTGGATCATTATTTGTCAGAGATCCTCCCCCAAAGACTTTTTTCCCCTGCATTCTTTCTCACCCTCTGCCTCTCACATGTGCTTTAAAAAACAAATGCTTGTACTGAGGAATCCAGGCCCTCCTGCCAAGCATAGCTCCCATCCCACTCCCATCCTGTCCCATCCTGTCACCTTGTTCTGGTGAGAAATGGGACCTTCTCCGCAGCGTGGTCCATGAGGAGGAGGAGGAGGAGGAGCAAGGCAGCTTTGAGGCATGTTGGAAATACAATGTGCCAGCTAAAATCGTGTGACAGAGCTGTTGAAACAAAGCTGCTGTGCTCATTAGAGAACAGCTCATTTGTTTGGGTGGAAGGATTTGCTTCTCGACTAATATTAATTGTCCATGTGGGGAGATCTTTACCCTCCAGCTTGAGCTGAGGAAGACGAAAGATTCTCAAAGTTATTTTAACCTATCTGGTAAAATGCTAAAAAAAAAAAAAAAAACAACCCCCCTAAATTAATTTAGTTTTTGAATTCAAGTTTTTACATCAAAATAATCTCCTTGAAACTTGTGTTCAGTAGAACCATTTCAAAATAAAATTACTGATTTTGGAATCAACGAATTTTCATCAAGTTGTGTTAGATGCTCACAGGAGAGAAGAAATCTGTATATTTCCCATGCTTATGCAAGTACTTCTCACTTTATTAATTGTTAACAAAAATGGCATTATTTTTCCAACTTGACTTCATCCATGCAACTGTTCAGAGATTTTAAGTAAAACTCAAATCTTCTCAAGCCCCTTCATACCTTGTGAATGTTAACAAGTATGCAAAGAGAGAAGTTTTGGTAAATGAACACCAGAAGGTGTTTTTTTCTTTATAAATCAGTTCATGATGTCTTACTAGTGCTGGCACTGTGCACCAATTCTCTGCAGAACAGATGTAAATAAAAAGGAATGAAAAAAAAAAAAGCAACAACATGTTTCAAATCATTGAATAATTGAACAAAAATAAACCAGGGAAATTCACAAGTTCTAGAAGCCACATGCTGAAGAAATAATTCTCCATGTAAATTTTTTTATCTAGTCGCAGGGTTTGTGTAGATGCTGTGTAGATTACACTGCTGTTGCTTAACTGCTGTAACATCTGTAGGATTTCTGCAGCAAGATTTCGGATGATTGGTGAGTATTTTGGCAGGAGATTCCTCTCCCACGTTTCCAGTCTCACTGCTTGTTTTGACACTGGCTGTGTGACAGACTTGGAGAGGGGAGGAATCCACCTCTAAGGAGATGAAGCTGCCTGCAGCTGAAGCTCTACTCCAGCACTGTTTATGGTAAAGCTCCAACAAGGGATTAGCAGGTTACCTGCTAGGATGACACCACATTCAAATTTTTGTAGGGACTTTTCCTTATTATAAGGCAGACGTGGGAGCAGACCTAAATTACTTCTGTGTGGATTTTGTCATTGATCAAAGCAGAAATCAAGAGTCAGTTTTATAGAGGTGTATAAACAGAGGGAGAAGAAACTGATGAAGTCCATTCTTGTGCTAGAATCTGTTAGTATTGCCATACTACTTTTACAAATTAGGAAAGGAATAAGGTGTGCAAGAGCCAACTAATGGTGGTAGAGCACAACAGCTGCAGCAAGCCATGAGCCATCCCTCAGAAGAGAAATGACATGTAAAAGACAGAACCTACTCCATTTGTCCCTACTGTGAATATTATCATCCATACAGGCACCAAGCTGTGCACCTGGGGTGCCTTATTTAACTTTCTGTGCTTTCACATCGTATTTCTTTTTATCTTTATTATGCTGTTAAAATAAACAAGTTTTCTTGAAGAGAACAGAAAAAAATATGTTTAAGATAGGTAGAGATTAATATTTAATCAAGCAGATGAATTAAACAATAGGAAAAATGGCACAGCTTAGTTAGCATCATCAAAGCAGCTAACTGCAAAATATGGGGAAATAATAGCAATAAAATCAGAAAGCTGAACAGCATGAGAACCTGAACCATCCTGATTTAGAGAAAGGTTTCAGTCCCAGTCACAGTTCAGGAGCACCACAGGCAGTGCTCCCCTAGGTGCTTATCTAAAGAGAGGTAAACCCAATGTACATCATGTGAGAGCTGCCCAGGGCTTTGCATACTTATCAGTTTATCAAGTTATCATTGCATGGGGACAGCAATGCTGAAATGCTGTGGCCAGAACTCTCCAAAGGAGATAGCTGCATGTCCTTTACGGCTGGGTCTGAGAGAGCGTGTGAACACAGGCCCTCGCTTTGGGTCTGCTACCCAGCTTGTTCCAGTGCATCCCAGTCAGAACTGGGAGATGGGAAGTGGGGAAGAGTTGAGGCTCCATACCCCAGGAAAACAAAAGAAAACAACCAGCAGTAAACCCCAAAGATCCACAAAATAAAATAAATAACTAAATAAGCTAATACATAAAGTTTTAAAAGCAACATCAAAACACAAAACGACCAGAAGGTTTCAGGGAACAGTGAGGACAGAAGACACACAAGTGACTTGTACTTCCTAATATTCCCCTACAACTTCCAACTGATTTCAGCTGCTGGTCCTGTTCTATTTGGTAGCCTCAAATGACCTCTGATTGCAGGTAACTTTCCACTCTGGAACCCAGGTGAGTCTCTTCCCTTTGGAATCTCACTGAGCTTCTACTGATTGCACGAGGAGTCACAAACTCCTGCTCATTCTGATATCTGGCACCATGAAACCCATCTGCTGTGTCCCACATCTTGCATCAGAAAAGGCAGAAAATCATAGAATGATAGAATTTATAGGGCTGGAAAGGAGCTCTTAGAGCACTGAGTCCAACCCATTACCCATTGTGTTCACCACTGCTGCTACCTTCCCTGGCATCCAGCCTTTAACAGAACATTCTCATCAACTCTCCAGCCCCTCTTCTCTTAACTTCACATGCACAGAAGTCATTTCATGCTTCACCTCATCCCTGATTGCAAACTCCCAACCTTTTCCAGATCTCACTCTCTCACCTCAACCAGGATTGTATGTACCTTTCAATATTTGTGCAAATTCTGCATTTGTATTGTGGTACCATAATAGTCTTCCCTGTTCTTTCAATACAGTCTTCTTTACCTTTCTTGCTGAGCACCAAGATCATTTCAGGAAAAGACCTGTTCTCACCCTCAACCCTGAGCCAGGCTTTTCAGATGCAGAGCTCTGTTTTTCCTTGTGTGCATCACTTGGCATTAATCAACACTGGATTTCATCTGCCACTCTACTCATGTTCCACGTAGGAGTGTTGTAAATGACATACACCACAGTGTCTGCAGCAGGGAAGCCAAGGAATGACTGAATAGAAAAAAAACCCACCAATGCCATTCACTGCCCAGAACTGATTCACTGACTGGTCATGTCCATCCCACAAAACAAACTGCAGCAGAAACCACTGGGAAAAAGGAAGACATTCTTTAAAAAAATCACACAACACACACAGAGGAAATAAAAAAATTTGGTTTAGCCAGATTTGAACTTCATGACTCTGCAAGTTTAGTACTGTCTCTACCATGAATACTTGCACCAAGTAACAAATCAGGTGATTCTGTGCTGTAAAGTCTGGTTTGTAACCTTCAGTTTTTCTACTCATTACAGGTGGACACTGGATTACTCAATCTCTTGAGACTCAAAACTACTGATTTTCTTGTCAAATCCTCTGTACAGCCTCGCTGCCTTCTATTTTTTACATCACTTGAGAGAATAATGAAGAGATCGCCTAAACAGCAACATGAGAAAGAACTAAAAAACATTAGGAATGTTGTTTTTCCCATTCAACATTCCCAAGCTTTGATGTTCTTTCTAATGACTGCATAATTGAAGACTGCATTTTCTGTCATACTGCGGTATTAAGAATATTGAAAAGCAGTGATTTTAACAATACAAAAGCAGTATTTTTTTAATTTATATAATTCCTTGTAGGAAAACTCAGTATTTTTCATCCTTACTTTGCTTTCTAAATAATCTGTAAACATACTGGGTTAATTCATAAAGCAACTTGAGTCAGTGATTTCATGCAGACTGTGGTTACAAAGGCAGAGAATGTTCATCATTCAAATAAAAATTGCTAAATAGAAGTTTGAGCCAGGGGTGCTCAGGTGGCCAAGATAGCATCAAGGATGGTGCGGCAGCAGGCCAAGACAGTGACTGTCCCTGTGCTGGCACTGCTGAGGCTCTGTCCCAAGGGTTGTCTCCAGCTCTGGGTCCTCAGTTCAGGCTGGAACTTGAGAGGCTGCAGCAAGCCAGGGCAGGGAACAGAGCTGGGAAGGGGCTGGAGGATTCCTGAGGAAGCTGGGAAGCGGCTGGGGAATTCCTGAGGGAGCTGGGAAAGGGCTGAGCCTGGAGAGAAGGAGGTTCAGGGAAAATTTCTGGCTCTGCACAACTCTCTGACAAGAGGAGACACATGGAGGGAGAGATTTGGGATCTTACCCCAGGGAACAGGGACAGGAGAAGAGGGAACAGTCTCAGGCTGGGTCTGAGCAGGCTCAGGATGGGCAGCAGCAGGAATTTCCCCATGGAAAGGGTGGCCAGGCCTTGGAACTGCCCAGGGAGGTTTGGAGCGTCTATCCCTGGAGGTGTCACCTGGAGGTGGCACTCAGAGCTCTGGGCTGGGGACAGAGTGGGGATCGGGGACAGGCTGGACCTGATGGCCTGGGGGGCATTTTCCAGCCTAAATGATTCTCTGATAAAGTTTCTAACACTGAACATCACTGCCCTGTAATCTAAAGATCATGAGAAGTACACAAGACTAAAAGGAGCAGTGATCCGTGCTCAGGAAGAAATTATTTTCTCCTGATGCCTTGTCAGCCATCAGTTAATGACCAGAGCACTAGACACAGTGGATGCAAAATCTACTGAGATCCCCAGGGATCATTTACTGTCTTACACAGATTTTCATGGGTGATTTTGAGACTGGGGTCTTCAAAACAGTTCCTTTACATTCCAGTGGGAAAGAGGCAAGTGTGAGTTTACAGCTGGATTGTGCTTTGTCACACATAATAAAAATCATCTACAGATTTGGGCATGTCAGACCAAAGGGAAATTGATTGTATAGATTTCAAAAAAATTGTTGCTTATTTGCAACATGACCGATGAGAGGACCCTGTTAGTGGAAGATATTAATATGTCAAAGGGTACACAGCAAGATAAGCTGCACATTCAAAACTTAAATCAATGTTTTATGTTGCACTAAATACCTTCTGTCAGTAGTTGCTTTCCAAGGAATATACAGTATACACTCACAATAGGTAAAACTGCATCACCTTTGGATATAGAAAATTTCATTTAAAAAAAAAAAACTTAAATTGTAAGTGAATAAACAAAAAATCCAAGCGAGAAATATATTATCTGGATACTTAGAGGATCACATACACATCAAATATTAATATTCCAGTAACAGAATGGATCATAAATATTAAGAAATCAACCAACAGGGTTGGAAAAGGGCTTTAAAAACACCCAGCCCGGCCATGAGCAGGGACACCTTCTACTGGACCAGGCTGCTCCAAGGCCCATCCAACCGGAACATAGAGGTCTATTCTTGAGGAATGCTCACCTCTGGAAAACCTGTGTGTCACCAGCCTGTGCACAGCACCCCCTCTCACCTGGTGGGCTCCCGTGTCCGGCTGCAGCTGTGGCAATGGCAAAAGCAGAAGCAGGGGACACCACTGAGCAGTGGCTGTTGTCAGCAGTCTGCACTGTAGAGGGGAAAGACAGGGGAAAAATTAACTTCCACAAACTTTTTATTGACCAATAGCAAGGCTTGAGATCTTCAGTAATGTTTGTATCTTTGTGAATGTCATATTTATTAGCACTGTCAGATGATTTTCTGTGAAAGATAATAAAGGGATCATAGGATCATAATCACATTTATGGTTTATATTTCCACATGGGTATAATTTATGTTACTATAGAAAAAACATCTAATACTCTGCCAAGGTGAGGAATAAGATATTAACCAAATAGGAGGGGGGAAAAAAAAGAAAAATAAAAAAGAGAGATACAGAAAAATCACTCCGCAACAAACAATGGCATAGAAAATTAACCTAAACAAAAACTTATGTCAGAGAATTAAGAATATTCATCATCTTCTGACAAGTGGATTCACATTTTCCTTGGTCACTGCCCAGGGAAAATGAGCAGAGTTTTGCAGATTTTATTAAAGTTTGTCTACAGGCACTGCTGTGAACATTGTCTCTAACTAGGACTCAGATAATAAGACACTGCCCACAGTTTCCAACTCCCAAATCTTGCCTTCTTGCCACAAATGCACCAAATTACAGAAAATTACCGTTCATTTAAATCTAAAGCGTCCTGGCAACTTATTACCCAGGTTAGAAGACTCTGCTCTGCTTTTCTTTTAGTCCTAGGTATGAAACACCTGCCCAGAAAGCTGGCCTGCAGGAGCTGGCATCATTTTAAATCTTCACAGACGCAGCTCACAGCCATGCTAATGATTTCAAAGAGCCATGTGAGAGCTATTTGAGGAGCTCCAGCTCTGTTTTTCCTCTTCAACTGAGCAGCTTTCTCAAATTTTGGAATGAATAATGTGAGACCATCTGTAAATGCTCAGTGTTACACAAAGAAACAGACACAGTCACTCCCCATTGACAACAATGGGTGTTGTGTGTTTCATGATTACAGATGACGCCCTAAATATGTTCCCTCACCAGCTGAAAAAAATATGTCAGAGTCTTAAGAGTTTTGTGAGAACAGGACTGATTCAGTATTAGTCTTGAACTTGGGCACATCCTGCTTGAGCTATTTAAGAACACTGAATCACACTGAAGCCTCAACCTGCTTCCATGCCTCATTATCGCCGCTCTAATTTAACAGGCACACTTAACAGTTGATTGGCATTTTTTTTTATTTTGGACACCTGAGAAACAAGAAAAAATGCAAGCCAACCAGATAATTCAAACATTATTTCTGCTTTCTGCTGCCCTGCACAGATCAGAGGTGTGGGAATCAAACTCTGTTGGCACTCACCTCCCGGCTGCCGGTAGCGGAGGTGACGTGGAGTCGAAGGCGACCTGCACGGGGACAGCTCTGCAGTGTCCACCACTGAAGTACTCTCAGGAATGGTCCTGTCCACCGACACAGATTCCAGAACTGCTGCTTTAGAAGAGAATAAATGTCAGTGCTGGTGGCCATGCATAATTTGGTTTACAGTTGTTTTGAACAGTACCACTCCTGTAACTTGCCACGAGATTTTGCCATGAGTTCAGCAATAACTATCCTCTGGATGGAGTCAAAGGAGTGGGAAAGTCTTGTAGCAATGACACAAAAGTTCATAAATAAAGAACTTGGTGAAAACGAGCAAGTTGTCAGTTTTACAGCATGTTGGATGAAATTGCACATTCAATCAGGAGAATATGCAGTGACATGCACACATAATGAGGGTACTTGATCTCTTAGGCATTCTATGACCTAGGGAAAATAATCCTTGCTGAGATGATTACACAAAGTGTAATCAAAATCTGTTCAATAAAATTGCCAAACAGCACCAGAGAGCAGACTAGTCCACAGTGGAGTTCTTTTATCAGAAGAATAAGAAAAGGAATGGGAAAATAACTGCTTCCAAAATGAGGGAAAGCAAGCTGATAAAATACATTGTGCATTTGATATGAATGACAGTTCTGCCTGCAGCATAAGCAGTGTGTATATAAAGGCAGATATAAACAAAAACTTTGGAAAACAAAAACTCTGAAAGCAAATAACTTTGAAAGTAGGCAAAGAAGGTGAAAATCCCAGCCTGTAAATGGACAGCAGTCATTGAGAACAGCAATCATCAAAATAATACATCCTGGGAAACAGAATTTGTGCAGTTGTACTGGACTTAGAGTAAGCCAGAGCTGTTTTTTTGGAATCCTGGCAGTATTAGAGCAACAAGACTATCCATTTCCATTCCCCTTATGAGATTTCTTTTTAAACCTTCTCCTATTCATCAATACGCTGCATGCAGCTGGGCAACAAAAGGGCTCTCTGCTGCAGGACAGAGCTGCGAATTCCTCCAGGCCAAGTGCAAGCTGCTCAGTAGGGGATTCCCCAAAGGGGTGGGACACTGCACTGACAGCAATTTAGCATTTTTATGGGCTTCTGGCCATTCCCAAATGTTCCCCATGCTGTCCAGGTAATGCTTCCAGCTTCGACAGACCACAGTGAGAAATGTGAATAACTCTCCGACAGTGCCCACTGCCTACCTACACTTGGGCAGAAGGACCTGCTCTTGACCAGCCCGCTTCACAAGGTCTAGAGAAAATGTTACAGCTAGGACAGCAGTTACTTCTGCAATTAATTTTAATGCCTGGCCTGTATTTTGGAATAAAGCAGTGCACAAGAAGAATTTGCTCAACTTTGCACAGAAAAAGCTCTATTTTATATATGTATAAATAACCTGTTATGCAATTAATGTAAAAACATCCAGCATACTGGATATATAATATCCATGATTATGCACAACATCTAACCAGTACTTTTTGAAAGTGTAAAGCATGAGCAAAGATCACAGGATCACAGAATGCCCAGAGCTGTAATGGACCCAGAGGGATCACCCAGTGCAGCTTCTGGCCCTGCACAGACCCTCCAACAATCCCACCCTGGACATCCCTGGGATGTTGTCCAAACACTTCTGGAGCTCCAGCAGCCTGAGGAGCCTGTTCAGTGCCCCACAACCCTCTGGGGGAAGAACCTTGCCCTGATCTCCAGCTTGAACCTCCCTGGCCCAGCTCCAGCTGTTCCCTGGGTGCCATCCCTATCTGAGGGAGCACAGACCAGAGCTACCCCTTGGGATGAAGCTTCAGCCTCTGCTGATCTCTGGCCATAAGCTCCTCTGCTCCAGCTGAACACACCAAGTGCCTTCAGATGCTCCCTGTGTGGCCCCTCCAGACCTTCTACCATCCTCATATCTCTCTTTTGGACAATTTCTAACAGCTTTAGCTCTTTCTGGCATGACATGCCCAAAACTGTGCCTAAGACTCAAGCTGAGGCTGGGCCTGGTGCCCCCCAGAACAGGGATGTCTCTCCTGGCTCCAGGTCACTGCTGATTCAGATTGAATTGGACACAAAGTGTGACCCCCAGATCCCATCTGAGAGATGCTTTCCAGCCCCTTGTTTCCCAGCCCAGCCACACAGCCAGGGTGCCCACCCCAGGTGCAGAATGCCCTGTTAAACCCCACACACTTGGTGATTTCCCACCCCCTCATTTGCTGAGCTCTCTCTGCAGGGTCTCTCTGCCCTCAGGGGAGCTGATCGTTCCTGCCAGTTTAGTGTTGTCAGCAAACTTACTTAGTACTCCTTAGAGTCCTGTGTCCAGGTTGCCAATGAAGGTGTTGAGGAGTACAGGATCAAGGATGGAAGCCTGGAATCCCAGCAGTGATCAGTGCCACCCTGGTGTCACCCCAGTCACCACCATCCTCTGTGCCTGTCTCATGAGCCCACTGCCCACAATGTTTTTATCCACCTGTGGGCTGGACAGTTTGTCCAGATGGATCCTGGGAGAGGCTGCATCAAAATCTTTGATTAAGTCCAAAAGGATCACATTACTGCCTCTCCTGGGTCAGCCAGGTGTGTCACCCTGTCATAGCAGGAACTCAGGTGTGACCAGCAGGACCTTCCCGTTGTGAAGCTGTGCCTATCTACTGCTGCCAGATGAATACCTGTTTGCTCAGCTGGTAGGGAAAAGACAATGATTATTTTGTAAAATCACTGGCCTGTGGAACTGCATAATGGGGATCACATTAAACATCAACCAAGAAGAGGACCAGGAGAATACACTTTCATCTCCAAAATAATGAATTACATTGGTTGTGCTGGCTCTGCTCCAGATTTGTGAAAGTAACATTGAACTCATGGGGCAATCAAGAGTCACTTCAGGGCTGACAGCCACCAGAGACCACTGTACAGAACCCTGAGACAGACAAACTCATGTGAGAAGGGAAGGAACATATGTTGATGTCTTTGAGGGAATCATTTTCATATGTATGTTTGTTCTGGGAAAACCAGGAAACATGTATTTAAAACACAGCTTAAGAGGAGCCTTTCCTGGGGTCCACTTGCACAACATTTCAGAGTAGACAGCTGAATGAAGAATGGCTGCTGCCTAATGCTGCACTGGTGTTAGGGAGGTTTTGTCCATTTTTCAGTCACATCATGTCTCCAGGTGTTTTCCAATACCTCCCAAGATAATTTTCTCCATGACCTTACCAGGCACTGAAGTGAGACAGATGAGACTGTACTTTCCATGGTCACCCTTCCTCCACTTTTTGAAATTTGGGACAATGCTAATCAGCTTCCACTCAACTGGGACCTCCCCAGATTCCCAAGGCCATTCAAATATTGAGAGAAGCCTCACAATGACATCAGCCAGTTCTTTGAGTATTCTCAGATTAATCCCATCAGGCCCCATAGATTTATAGGGATCCAGCTGGAGCAGCAGAACCCTACAACTTCAGAATAACTGTGTTTATAATTCTCAAGCTGTGGTCATTGAGCTCAGGGCACTAGGACTCACTTAGAACATGCTGAAGAGAGGTAGGAAAAACAATAAATATCCCTGTCTTGTCAAACTCCCTATTTGTGAGGTGACCACCCTCATTCTGGAATGGGCCAATGTAATTTCTGTGGGTTTTGCTGATGTATTTTAAAATCCTCTTTTTATTTTTCCCCACAGTTCTGGCAAGTTTCAACTCAAGCAAGTTAAGCTTTTGGCTGCAAAAATTTTCTCCCTGCAGAGCTCTGTGTTCCTGCCATGTCACCCAACCTTCTCCTGCTGGGCATACACCTTCCTTTTCTGCTTCACCTCCAAGAGAAGATCCCTGCTCAGCCAAGCCAGTCTTCTGTCTCACCGGCTTGACTTTCAACATTCTGGAATTGCCCTTCCCATGCCCTTAGGAGGTGATGCCTAAAAAGTGACCCACTCTAATGGACCCCAGCACCTTAGGAAGAATTTCCCCAGGGATCTTGATCACTATTTCCCTGAGCAGCCTAAAGTCTGTTCCACTTATGTCCAAGGGAGAAAATTTTCTGACACTTCTCCTAGCAAGAGAGATTTTGAACTCAATCACTTTGTGGCTGCTGTAGCAAAGATAGCTACTAATCCTGTCAGTCATGCAACCCTCTCTGTTAACAAGCAACAAATCGAGGAAACCATCCTAGCTAGTACTTGTATATGAAGTTGTCGTCCAGCTGTTTTAGTAATCTCAGACTCCAGAGAGGGGACTTAACCTGGGAGAGAATTACATCACCATTTGCTCTCCTAGTTGGTGCTTTTTATCAATTATACTAATTTCCTTACACATATAAAAGGTACTCACTTCTAGGGGCTGGGGGAGATGGGCTTTTGTGGACACCTTTCTGTAACTGCTCCTGAAGACCTTCAAATAAAGGTCCGCTTTTATACTACCTCTTTACCAAAATGATCTCATGTTTCATTTCCATGTTGGGAAAAAAGGCAACAGTCTGAGCTGGGAGATCTGTAGTAGACTCCCATAGAGACATCTGCATCCTCTCACTGCCCTTGATTCTTACCCAGAGACTCTCAATTGTGACCTGCCTACATTCTAATCCTTCTGTTACATACAATGCCTCCCTCTGCCTCATCTGCCCTGCCTGTTTTTCCTAAAGAGTCTGTAACTGTCCAATAGGGCACTTCAATCACAGGACTCATCCCAGAAAGGTTTCACTTATGGCACTGCTGTCAAATCACCGTGACTGGGCCAAGGATTCAAGCTCCTCTTGTTTGCTCTTTGTGCCGTGTGTGTTGGAACAGAAACACTTCAGCTGTGATCTGCTGTAGCCAACAACTCCCACCAGTGCTCAGTTCCTCAAGTTCTGGTGCATCACCCCACTGCCTCTCACTGC
>VZTB01015701.1:49702-60310 GCA_013397245.1 Thryothorus ludovicianus
GGGCTGGGAATTCACAGGGATAGGGCTGGGAATTCACAGGGACAGGAATGGGAATTCACAGGGATAGGGCTGGGAATTCACAGGGATAGGGCTGGGAATGCACAGGGACAGGAATGGGAATTCACAGGGATAGGGATGGGAATTCACAGGGATAGGGATGGGAATTCACAGGGACAGGAATGGGAATTCACAGGGATAGGGATGGGAATTCACAGGGATAGGGATGGGAATGCACAGGGACAGGGCTGGGAATTCACAGGGACAGGGGCTGGGAATTCACAGGGATAGGGCTGGGAATGCACAGGGACAGGGGCTGGGAATTCACAGGGATAGGGCTGGGAATTCACAGGGACAGGGCTGGGAATTCACAGGGATAGGGCTGGGAATTCAAAGATCCACTGACAATTTTGTTTTCACTGTTTCCACATCTGCTCCTCCTTGGCTATCCACCCTGAAATGAGAACACTTGTGAGGGATTGCTGTTATCAGGTACTCCCAGGTGGTTTGTGGGGACCAACTAAACACAGCACAACAACCAACAGTTATTTTGGGAAATGAGAAGCAGCAACAAATAAATATCCAAGATTTAAAAAACCCAATCTGGGGATGCCACTGGCAATAGTCTCTCCCTGTGTTCCCTGGTGGGATAAATGGGAAGGCAGCAATGATAGGTGGAAATGCAAATCCAGAAGGGAATAGCCAGAAGTTTGTGCTGCATCTCAACTCCAGCCACCATAAATCTTTTTTTTTACACGGTGTGAACATATTTTCCCAAATTCTTTTGACTATCTGATCATCAGGCCCCTCAAACCCAACCCATTCTGGGATCTGATGACTGTCAGTAATTTAGAGTTAAACATTAAAAATTCAAAAGATAATTTTTTTATTTTTTAATAACTGCCTCCAGTTTTATCTCAAAATGGATTCTTAATTAAATATCTTAGGAGAAACATTAGTTTAATATTCCTTCTTGCTAGCAACCAACAAGCACTCCAATGATTAAAAAATCCTTTAGGAATCACCATCTTACTCACAATCCTTTTGATTTTCACAACTGAGAAAGACCCTGATGGTTTTATTGTGTGCAAAAACTCCTTCTCCATCAAAGTTCTCATATGCACCAGTAAACACAAATGTGCAGGAGCAAACAGGACAACTTTAAACACCTGGATATTGTTTTTGGCTGAAAGAAGGTAAAAAAAAAAGCCCTGTCAGGAGCAGAATCTGTCAATCTTGACAAGATTTAATACCTTCAAAAAAGCTTTGCCATTATTTTGGGACACTGTAGCAGAGGTATATCCACTCCAAAAGAAAATGTCAGAGGTTCTGCTGGTGCCCTGTAAACCTGCACTGAAATGCAACCAAAAAGGCAGAGTGGGGATGATGAGCAAAGGCAGAGTCTGGCCAAAGGCACAGAAACACATCGAGCAGGAGGAAGGAAAACATTCTGAGATGAGCAGCCAGAGTACAAAAGTCCCAAGAAAGGAACTCATCCTAAATTTGGAAGGTGGTGGCTGCACAGGGAAGGGCCTCCCTGACATGGGATGCAAAACCATTCCTGGCATCTCCAAAGAAAGAGAAGGATGAGGGGGAAGGACATCAACCAAAAACCAGGCTGAACGTCAGGAACTTCCCAAATTCCAATTGGTATAAACACAGATTACAAAATTGGCTTTTTGCAGATATTCAGGTGAGTGCTGTACATCTAAGGTTGTTATAAACACAGATGATGGATTGGGGTTTCTGTCACACCCACAGAGGGTGGATGCTCTGTGTGTGCTGTGGAAATGGTTTAAAGACAGAGTTTTCTTTAGCAGTAAAGGAAGTTGATAAAGTGTCTGTGCAGTGAGTGAGCACTGCCTGCTCAGGATCACACCCAGTGCAGACCCTGCTCTGATCTGGAGAATCTGCTGCTGATATCCCAGCCCCAGCACCGAGCATCTGCAGGAATTACAGCCCAGGGCCCAAACTGAGACTGAGCAGGAGAATTCATTAAACCACAGCCAAGAAACACGCATGCTCTGGAAAGGTGGGACCAAGGAGAGACCATGGAAAACAGCTCCCAGAAACATGGAAATGAGTTCTAAGGAAAGTTTGAATAAAGATGTGAACTGTGAATGTGCAGCAGGCTGGGGTATTTTAGGGGGTGTCTCTAAAACAGCAGAATGTCTCTGGGCCAGACACACCCCGGCCGTGGATTTTGCTTTATTGCCTTGTCCTCATTGTCTTTTATTAAACTTTTTAAATCCTACCAGAAAGGAGAACTTCCTTTTTCACATGCAGTGTGACAATGTGATGCTGACCCAGGCACCCAGCACCCCCACACTGACCCCATCCCGGCAGGGACAGGGAATGTGCCCGAGCCTCCCGGGCCCTCCCTGCAGCAGATCAGGAGAGCTCCTGCTCCAGAATCATTCCTGCACTCGCCGGTGCCCTGAGCTGCCGGCAGCAAGGAAAGGCTTCTGCTCCCCTCCCATTCCTCTGGCGCATTTTCGCACGATCTGGTGGCTGTTTCCTCCCTGCCGCGCCAGGAGCTCTGTCCCTGGAGCCGCGGGATCGGGGCCGTGTTCAGCCGCAGTGGCTGCACATCCCACAGCCCACAGCCCAGCCCTGCAGCGTGAGCCGGGTCCCGCCGTCCCTGCTCCGCCCCGGCACTGCTGCAGCGGGAGCAGCGACAGCTCCGGGGGCTCCGGGGCCACAGCAGCCCCTGGCCGTGCCCAGAAACGCTGCGGACACCGCGGGCAGCAGCGCGGAGAGGAGCAGGGAGGAGGAGGAGGCGCCGCACGGGCTCCAGCAGCACCTGGCAGCCCGCAGGGATGCTCAGCCCCCGCAGCACCGAGGGATGAGCCACCGCTTCTCCTGTGCCCCAGTTATCCCCTGGGAACAGCCAGACCTTCCTGAGACACGGCAAGGGAGGGGACAGCGCTGTCCCCAGCACCCCAGCACGGGCTGTACTTCATCCATTATGAAAAATTCCGTTCAGTAGATGTAAGGACAAGGCGAGGTTTGGGCACCCAGACCCCCCTCCCACCCCCAAAGGAGGATTGTTCCCCAGCCCCAGCAATGAGGCACAGCAGAGCGAAAGGACAAAATCCCGGTGTCCCCTGTCCCTGGAGGCACAGCTCGGGTACCCCCTCTGCAGGGACACTGCCCAGAGAAGCTGCGGCCGCCCCGTCCCTGGAAGCCGGCAGGGCCAGGTTCCCTGGAGCTGGAGTGGAAGGTGACCTGTGGCAGGGGTGGAACTGATGCCTCCTGGAGGCTGCCTGGGGACAGAGCAGAGAGAACAGGAGGACAAAGCAGATGTTCATTAAAATGCCCCAATGGGCACAGCTGGGCTGCACAGGAGTCCAGCCAGACCACAGCCAGGATGGATCCAAAATAGGCACAGAATGGGTGCCTGATCATGAGGGCTCTCACTTTGGTAAGTTCTGCCCCATCAGCACATTGCAGTTCATTGTCCCATTCCAGCCCCAGCTGATGCAGCTCCATCCTCCTTGCTTTTCCTTCTCCCTTCACCCTTGGTTTTGTTCTTGGGCTGAAAGTTGTCCTTGGTGCTGAGCTGGAGCAGGAATTGTTTTGTGTCCCTGCTCTGTGCAGAGAGCTCAGCAGCTCTGAATGTGAAACCCAAAACTGCCCAATGAAACAGCCCAGAATCTAAAAAACATAAAAGCTCAAACTTAAGGCATCAGAAGGAGAACTCTGAGGTCCCTTCCAGCCCAGGCCATGCTATGATTCCTGCATTCCTATGAAGTCCCTGCCCTCTTTTCCAGCATGGAAGCTCAGAGTGAGCACAGGGCAGACCAGGATTCGAGCTGGCTCCTGCTGACATTTGTGCCTGCATCTCTCTGCTGACACAGCCCCTTCCCAACCTCCACCCTGCAGCTCAACCCAAAAACGTGCCGAGGGCCGTGCAAGGCACAGTGCTGACATCCCCAGATGAGTTAAGGGACACGAATAAAGGAGAGGGGATGGTGCCGAGGCTCCGGGAGGAGGGGCTGCTGCTCCGGAGGGGAGCGGGATGTGGCTCACGCCTCCCCTCGGCAGCACCTCCGAGCCAGGCTCTGAGCAGCAGCACCACTGCAATTCCGGGCACAGGCACACAGGGACTAAGAGAGAGCAGTGACAAAAAACGAGCACAAATGTCCCCCCAGGTCCCTGGGCTCTCCAGAGCCTGCAGCAGGACCCAGGCAGGCAGCAGCCTCTTGGGAAGCCGCTTTGCTGACTGCCTCCCCGAAATGCTGCGCTGGGAGAAAGCTGCCTCAGCTCCCAGCTGCTGGCAAGTGCCTTCTTCTCCTTTTTTTATTTTTGCAAGTAATGCAGCAACTGCACTTGGGTGAAAAGGCAAAGGGAGGAATTATTTAAGAGCTGAAAGAAACGTGCAGCCATCAGGACTTTTGGGCTGCACTTCACTGAAATACATCAGTGCAGCTCCTCCGAAACCTGTGTTTGGTTTTATCCCTCTGCTCTGCTCTGGCCTCAAATTTCAGATTTAAAGGCACACATGTTTCTGTTTTAGATTGGTTTGAAAACGTTCAGCAAAGCCAGCCTGGAAAGCTGTGATGCCTTTGGAGAGATCTCTTCACTGATCAGTTCTCAGCAAAACAACACTGCAGTGTTTGTATTTATTTGTGTTGTTGTGGTTGTTACTCTGAGGATACAACTGGGATTTCTTTACCTGGGTGAGATCAGAGCATTCAGAAGAAAGGCAGACAAGCTTTATGAATAATTACATGTTGTTGTGGAATGTAAAACATCCAATTCCGATACCAAAGAGATCTCATGCATCTTTTATAAATTAAATCCTTGCTTGTGAAGGGAGACACAAAATATCTGTGCAAAGTTACATCCCTTTGAAGGCACCTTCCCCCTCAGCAGGTACCACTGCACGCAGAGAACCTGAATAAGAAATCACAGAGGCTTCCTCCTGCAGACAGCAGAGTCTGGGATCTGATGGGTTTGTGTTTTATATCCCAGCACCAGAGGCTGCTGAGGGAAATTGTGGCTGTGCTGTCTCTGGAAGGGCTCTGGGATAGTGCAAAGTGTCCCTGCCCATGGAACTGGAAGGGATTTAAGGCTCCTTTCAACCCAAAGCAATCTGGGATTCTAAGAAAGCCAACAAAAAGGGAAGATCCCTATGTGATAAATTCAGCACGGAGTAGTGAAGCTAAACATTTAACAAGGTCCTTAAATATTCTAACAGACAAAACACCTCCAGCATCAGCACTAAAAGGACATCCAAAGGCAAGGCTGAAGGCCTGAGCCAACTTCTCAAAACAACTTCTACGTATCCAGCAGCAGAGTCTGCATTTTGAACGTGTAATGGGAAATATTCCAGTGCGTGACTCTTCCCTCCCCGACTCCCACTCACGCTGGATGTTTACATTGATCCATTAAAGGGAAATATCACTTAATGCACTGCTGAAAGGAATCCACTCCAGGCACAACACAGGAGCTACTCAGCAATGTATTCCTGCACTTACTACTGCTCTGCTCCTTGGGGCAGCAAGTAAAAATCAACAGACAGCTTTAATTAGCACGGAAAAACGGAGGGAGGCAAAGTATAACTCATTTGTCTGTTTTTCCATCCATCAATATCCCGTTCATTTCCCAATAAGAGATCGATAACAAGAGCTGAGCTCCAACATTCCTGCTTTATGTGTGCAAAAACATCTTGAGAACATTTTAACCAGAACAAGCAAGCACCACAGTGGGGGTAAAGCTACTCCTCTTACTTGTCAGAAACTTTGGAAATAAATATGCTTTGTAGTAGTTTTGCCCACTCTCCTTGTTCCAGCAGACACCTGAGTGGCACATTTTAGTTGAAGGAATGTTACAGAACACGAGCTGGCAGCTTGGCTGGGTCCCACACAGGAGAATCCTCCCCTGAATCCAGCTGGACCCAGGTGAGCACAGCCACAGCCTGCAGCATCCCAGCCCCTTTTCTTAGCATGGTGTCCCCTGATTTCTGTGGGATCTGTCAACCCTGCAGCATGCCAGCTTTGTTCCTGAGCTTTATCACTCAGCTCAGGATGGTGCCAGGAGCTGCTGGGAGCTCTCTCACAACTGGCTTTTTTTCCCTGCTGAGATTTTCCTGTTATTGGTCATCACTGAAACATCCCAAGTGTGATGCTGGGGCTTGTTTTGTCAGGACATGATGAGCTCACCACTAATTGTCCCAAAACAGAAAATTTTATCATGGTATCTCATGATCTATATATCACAGATTAACTGCTGATTTGTCAGAACACATTGTTCTGAGAGATTGTTCAGAGAACCCACCAGCCACGGTGGGAATGGGGGTTAAAATACTGCCAAGAAATTGTTCATGGACAGGAGATGTTCATAAAGCAGCAGCACAGGGGAGTATCCATTACAAACATAATTTTATTCTTATTCTAAGAGATTAAAGGCTGTGATAAAGCTTGAACTGTCAGGCCAGGGGTATTCAGGCTGTACCCAGCTCTGTGAACAGGAAAAGGGACAGGGAGGATGCCCCACCTCACCCCAGAGTCTGACCCATGCAGGATTGGCTCTGGCCATAAAGGACATTGCCACCAAAAATGAAATCCTGCAGCCTCCTCCACACCCTGAGCACAAACACACTTCCCAAGGAAAGAGGATTATTTCTGCCCTGACTGGGATGCCACTCCACCAAGGACACACAGCCCCTGGGAGGAAGCAGAAAGCACAAATGAGCTGAGCAGAGTCCATTGGCAGGGAAATGTCCCAGCACAGGGAAAAACCAAGGGAGGACTCGCAGGGAAAATGTATTTGGTATAAGGGAAATTCTCTCAAAATAGAAAGGCTTGTGAAGTTTTAGATGGAGCGTTAGCAGCTCCTTCAGACACACACTCCAGTACTCAGCACGGGGATGGGGAGTGTTTTCTCCTCATGATTTCTCCCTGGTTGCTGTAATAAATCAAATTCCTGCCAGGCTGCATTCCCCATGCACAACCAAAGAGCTCCACTGCTGTAACTTATGGAGCCTTTGTCATAAGTGACTTCTCAGGGAAAGGAAACCCAAACCAGAAGAGCAGCCCCTTGTCCTGCTCTCCCCCGGCCTTGTGAAAATGAAAACCCTCCTGAGGAGCAGAGCAGAGCCTGCAGCCACCACTGCCCTTTCTGAGTCCTCAGGACACCTCAAACCCTGTGTGACAAGGCTTTAGAAACACAAAAAGCAGATTTACATCCTGTGGTGTTGTCCTGGCTTCCCCCAGCTCTCCGTGCTGCTGGAAAAGCCTGGCTGGCTCTGGGCATTGGAATATCCCCCAAATGAAAAATCCAATTTACCCGATCAGCACCGTGGGGCAAAGCTGCTCACTGTGCTCCACTACTGCACCTGAATGGGGATTTTTGCTGAGATATGGAAAGAAGGAAAGGACATGGCAAAAGAAGACACTCTAGAACTGAAACCAGTTCACTGCTGGCATGAAAACCAGTGACAAAGCACTGTGGAAAAATACAGACCTGGAGCTAAGGAGAGGCTGCAAGCAAATCCTGACACCACCTGCGATCCCCACGGAACCCAGCACTCCGCCAGCTAAATGACATTTTGGAATTAATTCCTGGATTCCAAATGACCATGAACAGTTGTCCTGTTTGTAAAGCAATCTGCATTTGGGTGAAGTGCTGATTTGGAAAATCAGGCTCTCCTATCTCTAGAAATGCATGCTCCAAGGGAAAACATCCAAGAGCTCAGGGTCTCCCAAGCAGAGCATGTTTTTGGGAGATAGGGAAGCAAGCTGTGGCATCAACAAATCCTAGGTTAAGCTTCTCCCCTTGTTATTTATTATTTCTGTGATGTGCTCCTTCAGCACCAAGAGCCACACTCCTCCCTGAATGCCCTTGAGCCCGGGCAGAGCTGCTCCCACCTCCCAGCAGCAGCATTTCCTTAGCACTGGGCACTCTGGAGAGCAATCTGCAGCCAGGAGCAGCACGGTGCTGAGAGGGCCCCGGGCCTTTGGCTGCACGGCACAGGCAGGAACGAGAGCAGCAGGAGGAATCCAGGAGCAGCAGGAAGCCACAGCTCATCACACACCTCAGTGCTCCCTAAGAACTCAGAGTTTTAGCAACCACACCCTGTCCCATCAGCTGAGCTCTGACCTGCAGCTGCGAACACAAAATTATCCATTTCTGTTACCCATTCCTCATTACATCTCTTGTTTGGATGACTTGAAGCTTTTCTCTTTTTTTTTTTATTTTTTATTTCAATATATCTCTGGTATAAAAAAGCACCTCTATGGAAACAGCAAGCAGCAATTTATAAAAATGACTTATGATCCCTACTGAGTGTTTTATTTGACTACTATACTATCAAATCACAAGGTGGCATTTAACGAACAGAAGATCTGAGTCAGACACAAAACCAACCTCACAAGAGCACAAAACAAGGCAGGCACAGCTAATGCTGTAGTAGTAGAATTTGGGATATTTTAGGAGGAAAATCTAAGCAAAAGCACCCTGGCAAACCCCCAAACAAACCACCTTCCAGCCCTCTCAGGCAGCCCTTTCCACACAAGATAAATATCAGGCAGCTGATGATTCATTAGTCAAGGCAGTCTATTAAGGGCTAATAGAAACAAAAACAGATTTGAAACTGTCAAAAACACACAAAAGCTTTGACCATGGAAAAGCCAAATTTCAATGAGAACTCAGGAGACAATGGGCAGAGGATAATCTCTTTCTTGTGGGAAAATATTGATTATTGTCCCAATCGAGGCAGCGTTTAGCACACATTTGGAACTAAAAATCCTACACAAACAGGCAGCAAGCAGATAAGTGGTTAGGCAAAAGATCCTGCATGCCTAGGTCCTGACATCACTCAGCCTTTTTGATTAAACATTAGAAACTGCCTAATTGAAATGGGCTAATTAAGAACAGCCATGCCCAAAGAGAAGCTGGGTGTCTCCAGCAGTGGCACTGCAAACACTTGTCCCAGTTCACACCCCACACACCCCAAAACCCTTCCTGGGAGGGTGGGCAGGCCCTGGCACAGGGTGCCCAGAGAAGCTGGGGCTGCTCCTGGATCCCTGGAAATGTTCAAAGCCAGGCTGGATGGGGCTTGGAGCAACCTGGGATGCAGGAAGGTGTCCCTGCCTGCAAAATCCATCCAGACATGTAAAAATATCATCAGATCTCGACTGCCAACGTTCAGCTTGACAATCTCAGAAGTGCCCTGTGCACATGGAACACCCAATAACCACTGAGACCTTTCTAACCAACCCCCCTGGAAATCCCAGGTTTTATTTGGCAGCTGGATGAAGCTCCTGCTTGGTGTTGGCTGTTGTACAAAGATGTTCTACAGAATGGACTGGGTGTTGCAAAACCCAGTACATGATCACTGAAGAGACAGCATGAAAAACACTTCTAAATATACATTTTGATTGATACCCAACCCACAAGAAGTGAGACACACAGAGCAAGCAAAGCCCACCTTTCCTCCCCCTTCAGCCATCACAGAGGCACCAGACACAAACCCAATCAATATTTGGATATGAACTTCCCTAGCAAGGTTTGTTCTGCTATAATCCCCTTTTCTGCTCGGGCAGCACAGGGACATGCTCTTGCCTCAGGTGCCATGAGAAAAGGGATGCTGGCAGCAGAAGGAAGGGCAGGTTTGAGCAGTAATGCCACTGGAAAAGCAGGGGGGTACAGCACCCTCAAAACACCCAGCTGACCCTTCACACAGTGAAGGGAATGTGTTCTCCCACTACTCCCATCCCCTTCTTCCTAAAAATTCTCAGCAATGCTCTCCAGAATTGTATGGAGTAACTGGAGACAAACCCTGGAATAAAGCAGCACCACACTCCTGCTCACAACCCCTTTTGCATTAAACCATTAATTACCAGGGCTGATCTCAGTGGTGCTCAGTCCCTAAAAACACCAAAGCACTTTCAGAATCTAAAATCCTTCTGTGGGCAATGAATCCCACCACAGGTGCTTGGAGACAGAGCCTGAGCTTGCCCAGAAGGGCAGCACCCTGGCTTACAGGGCAGCAGGGAAACTCCTGCTCCCCTGGTGGACTGAGAGCCTGCTCCGGTGCCAGCAGGAGGAGGGAGCTGTGGCTGCAGGGATGGGAATTGCCACGGGAAGCCAGGCAGGGTTACATGCAGGTCAAACACCTAAAAGAGCTCTAGGAAAGAAGGTGCTAAATTATCTATGGCTCAGGAGAGGAGGATATGCTGGGGAAAGGGCAAATCAGTAAAAGCAGCTACAAAAAAAATCTCCTGCAACAGGGACAGACAGGGCAAGCAAAGCCACCTTTGCATCCCCTTTAGGGGTCAGAGACACCACAGGGAAATCCCATAAATACCTCAGGAGGAACTTCCCTACCAAAACCCAGGTGGAGGATGGGGCACGAGGGAAATGCTGAGATGGCTGGGACAGGAGGAGGCAGAGCTGCCCTGCCTGGGAAGCACTGGGTGACAAGGGAAAAGGCACGGGGCTGGCACTGGCTCATGGGGGTGTCACCGGCTCCTGGGGCTGTCCTGAGAGTGTCACTGGCTCATGGGGCTGCCACCAGCTCAAGGGGCTGTCCTGGAGTGTCACCTTCTCCTGGGGGTGTCACTGGCTCATGGGGCTGTCCTGGGACTGCCACCATCTCCTGGG
>VZTB01015701.1:99143-111401 GCA_013397245.1 Thryothorus ludovicianus
ACAGTGGGAGGTGTCCCTGCCATGGCCTGGAGAGGGACTGGGGACAAGGGACAGAGGGACAGGACACTGGGAATGGCTCCCACTGATGGGATACTGGGAGGGAATTTGTGGCTGGGATGCCCCTGGATCCCTGGCAGCGTCCCAGGCCAGGCTGGAATAACCCGGGACAGTGGGAGCTGTCCCTGCCCGCGGGATGGGATTTAAGGTCTGTCCATGGGGGGATGCCCGGGGCAAGCAGCGCCCTCTGAGCCCATCTGGAGCCCCGGGCCCTGCCCAGCCCTCCCCGCATCCCCCAGCCCCGGGAGAGCTCCCCTGTGCAGGGCACGCAGGAAAACAGCCTAAATCAGGAGCTGCCGTGCTGGCAGCTGAAATCCGAGGAGGATTTGGAAGCGGGACCTGGATTTCCTGCTTCCCACCGCCGAGCTGCACCTACAGGCACATCACACCTCCCACCGGGATGGGCGAGGAGGAATGTGCACATCCCCGAGTGAGCTCACTCACACCTGCCCGCTCCTGGCACCCCCAGGGCCACACTCCAAATCCTCCCATTCCCCTGCAGCCTTTGCTTCCTCTGCCCGAGGTGAATGTGGGTCAGCGAGGCTGCGGTCTAAATTGGATTATTTCCACGTTTTCATCCCTGGATTGGTCCTAGGAAGGCATTTCTGTTTAAACGTGGATGGTGGGGTGGCTGATTTCCCAGGGAAAGATTCTCTCAGGAGACCCGATGGAGCAGCCTGGGATTCAGACAGGAAAACAAAGGCAGCATTTCCCAATAATTCAGGATATGATTTGGCTTTTTAAAGGCTGACTTCCACTCTGAAGTGACCCCAAATCGACCCACTGGGCTCAGAAGCTCCAAAGGGCTGTAAAAAAAAAGGATGAAAACCAGTGATTGGTGTGTAAATGACAAATTTGGGGGCTCCTTGCAGGCGTTTTTGGAGTCCATGCACAGCCACAGCAGGGTTGAAGCCCAGGGATTCCCCTGATTTCTTGGGATGTGGGGGTCCTTGCAGGCGTTTCTGGTGTCCATGCAGAGCCTCAGCAGCAGGAATAAAGCCCAGGGATACACCCTGAGTTTTTGGGATAAGCCAGAATTCACAAGCTCATCCCAAAAATGATGAAAACCAGTGAATTATGTGTAAATGAATTTTTGGGGCTCTTTGCAGGTGTTTTTTGGTGTCCATACACAGCTTTAACAGGGTTACAGCCCAGGGATTCACCCTGATATTTTGGGATGAGCCAGAATTCCCAGCCACGATCCCAGGACTCAGCTGTCCTCTCTGAACAGGGAATTCTCCTGGGTGTGTTTGCTACCAAACCCTCCTTGTGCCACAGACAGCTCCGAGGGCAGGGGCAGTGCCTGGGAGTTCTTGGATAAAAAGGAGGGAAGGAAATCCTCTCAGGAAACGACCCCACAGCACCGAGGGCCAGAGTGCCACAAGCCCAGGGCCACCCCCCAGCCAACCCTCCAGAAAGAACACACAGCAGCACTCAGGAGGTTTCAATAATCTGATTTTTAACATTATTTCTGGAGCCAGTTGGAGAGACAAAGCGTGGGTGACACCAGAGCACAACCCCTCAGAGCACTGGGGGTGACAAACTGAACAGACACGGCAGGTCCCCAGCTCCCAGGCAGGGAAAGGGACCCCAGAGTGACACTGAACACCCAGGAAACAAATGGATCACGTGAAAAGTCCCATCAGAAAGTGGCCCAGGTTCCTATGTTAAGGGTTTGTATGAAAAAGCAGGAGTTCTCCACCCTGAATTCCTGATAGAAAACAGCAGGTAGAAAGCTAAGGTAGAAATCTGGAGTTAGAGAAATCCTTTGGCAGCATGTTCAGTTACAATCAGGCCTTAAAAATAAATATGATCATGTCTAGAAGTATGAAGAGAAACACCAACCCCCTCTACATACACTGGTTTAATAATAATTAAATTATTTTACACTATCTACAAGTTGCATATCACGGAGTTAGGAGTAGGAGAGGTGACAGAAGGACAAATCCTGCTTTTATAAAAGTTCAGGCATGTGTGGAGCTGTGTAGAAAATCTCAGACAAATGAGTATATACATTATTTATACTTAACAATTAACACCATCAAATCACATCTGGCTGGCTCAATTGAAGATTTCTCTTGGCCCAAAGCTCAGAATCCAAAAAAAACACCAATTTAAATTTCCTACCAAACATGGAGCATCCACAGCAACGAGAGCAAGGCTTAGTTCGACCCCAAACCAACTTGGAACAGATAAACTCTGACAAATAAAAGCTTCAAACAATCAGAATTTTCAACAGCAGCATGGAAATAAATTCATTTCCTCAAAAGACACAAGGAACAAGTTATCAAAATCTTTCAGTATTGCCACGTGTGTTATTTGTACTGAGCTACTTCCAGGGGAAGGATCAAGACAAACTAAAGTCATGTCCAAAGGAAAGACCAAATCCTCCTTCCAATTGCACACATTCAAATAAAAAGTGATTTAAAGAGCAAGTGCTGAATGCTTTTTGCACGAGCACGAGGCTGCAAATAAAAGGTCAAGATAGCAAATAATGAAATAAAAGGGAAAATGAGTGGAGGAGGTGCTGAGTGAAGGGTGGGTTTTGTCACTCAGCAGCCTGGGAGTTCCAATCTGGTGTGACATTTCTCCATCAAAAATGCTGATTTTGACATCTGGCAGCTTCCTGCATTTAACTGAGATGTTTTCAGCAGGGATTCGCTTCCATCAGTTCCCCAAACCAAGAATTATCACTCACCAGAGGTGGTTAAAAGCAGGATAAATGTGACCATGCTCCAGAGAGGAGGGAAATAGGAGAATTAAGTGATTTCTTTTTTTTTCCAGCAGTTGAAACAAGAATGAGAAAGAAATCCCACATTCCCAAAGGACAATCCAGCTCATCTGCTCCCTTGGCCAAAGCCCACCCTTCAGAAAGTGCATCAGGGAAGAAATTCTTGGATTTCTTCTCTCACCAAGTGCCAGAAGTGCCCAGCCCCAGGCAGCCCCAGCTGCAGAGAAAAAATCTGCTCCAACCCCAGCCCAGCACGTGGGATGTGCTTCAATCCCCCTCCCCAAGGGCTGCAGGGGCTCTCCAGGCACAGACAGGGGCAGAGAAAGGAAATCCAAGAGAGGCAGAACCCCCTGGGCCCAGCAGGACAATTCCTGTTCCACCCAGCTCCCCTTGGGAAGGGAACAGACCCTCAGAAAGTTCAGCAGCTTCCAACCCCTCCTCTCCCACGAGGAATTCCAGTGCTCCTCCACTTCTCCATCCAGCAGAAAGGAAAGCTGGAAGGAGATCCTGTGCAAGTTCCTGGCTCAGCACCTCAGATCCAAGGAGTGTCCCCAGCTGGGAGCATCCCCTGCCTGCTCCTGCCAAGGTGCTGGCACTGCCACCTCTGCCAAGACCCCGGGGAATTCCAGGAAAACTTGTTTTCCTCGAGAGAAACACAGCAATTCTCTGTGCTTTCTGAAATGCAGAGGCAGCACTGTTAACACCCACTCTTTGTCCCATTTCCACGGGGATGTGGTCCCGAGTGGCAGAGCTGCCTCTTGCAGCTGGAGCCAGGATCCCTCGGGTTCTGTGGTGTGTCCTTCAGGAAGGGGAACTGCAGAGAGTCCCTAAAGCCACTGGGACAGAAGGATCACAGGAGACACCAGAGGAGGCAAAGCAACAGCATCTCAGCATCCTCAAGCTTCCAGAAACACATTGAAAAGAGAATTATTTTGGGACAATCTTTCAAAGATTCACAAGTGGCGTTTCCTGAAAGCGCAGGGAAAAAAAAGAAGAAAAAAAAGAAAAAAAAAAAAGAAAAAAAAAAGGGACTCGGAGGAATGGGGAATTATTTTAAACCATCCCCTAATCTAGTTCAGGATGCAAAAATGCAAATAACCATCAGAGCTGGTGCCTATTTTTACTCTGCATCACCCATATGCAGCGAGCTGGGTTATTGGAGAGGCGAACGGGCTCGGCCATCCTCGGCAGGGATCCCACTCATCCTCGGGGCACAACTCCATCCCGGCCGTCTAAAGCAGAGGCTGCTGCTGGAAATTTGGCTGCTGCTGGAGCAGGGAATGAGCAGGAAGTGCCACGGGGTAGGCTGCTCCTTGGTTGCTCTGGAAGGCTGCCACGTCCACGGCCATGCCCACGGGGTGCTGGGGGAAGGCGGCGCCGGGCGCGCTCGGGAAGGGCAGCGCGGGCTCGGGGCTGCGGGGACACAAGGGCAGCCACGCTCAGGGGACAGCCAGGGCCAGCCCCGTGCCCTGCACGGCCACCCACGCCAGCCTGGGGCACTGCCCAGCCCAGCTGGCAGCTGCCCAAACACGGGCGTTTCACCACAACGATCCTTTGGGAAGGGATCTCATGTTTCGCCGGGTGTAAAATGGAGTTTTTACAGGCACGCTCTCAGATCAGCTCTGCCCTTGCAGCTCCTCTCCTGCTACTCCTCATGTTAATAAACAGAGGTTCCTAGGAATTCCATGCTTTCCATGCCTGTAATGTGGCACTTTGTTATGGTTTTTGCAAGAAAAACCATTTTCACCCTCAAAATTCTTCCGGCCGCTCAATAATTCTACTACATAACTTTTCCATTTACTCTTGCTTCTTAACTTGCTCTTACTTTTTCATTTACTCTTGAATTTCAACTTACCCTTACTTTTCAACTTACCCTTACTTTTTCACTTACTCCTGCTTTTCAACTTACCCTTACTTTTTCACTTACTCTTGCTTTTCAACTTACCCTTTCTTTTCAACTTTAACTTTCTTACTCTTTAACTCACTCTTTAACACACTCTTCCACTCACTCCTACTATTTAATTTTTAATCTTTGGTGCTGGGTGCTTCAAGCTGAGGTCAGAGGTTCCTTTTCAACTTTCCTCCCTTAAAACCTTCCTGGGGAACCTGCTCGTGCAGGATTGGTTTTATCCAGAATAACGCTCTCACTGCTGCCTGCTTTAGCAAAATGAGTATTTCCCTCTCCAAAATTAAAGTGTCCCTGAATGTAAATGCAAAGTGGCAAAATTCCACCCCCCAGGAAGAAGAATTTGCAGGATCCATACCTTAAATAAGCAGCTGGAGGTGGCTGGGTGGCTGCAGAGGTGATGCTCTGAGGCAGAGACCTCACCTGGCTCACCTGCTCGGGGGCCAGGCTGTACCCTGGGGACAGGGACACTCCCTGCATCAGGTAATTCCCACTGGGAGGCTGCACAGGATACGACTGCAAATCACAAACCAAAGCCAGGAGATTTGCTGCTTGGCACACTTTGCAAGGAACCCACCAGAATATTCTAAAGCTGCAAGCAAAAGCTGCAGATTCTCCCAGTTTGGGTTGAAATAATGCAAGATTGACTCAAAATTCAGGGGCTGGACTGGGGATAAAGGGGTTTGGCCCAAATTATCCTTGGGAGGGAATTATTTCTTCAGAGGAAACAGCAAACTCCAGTTGCCTTTTGGCTTAAATTACTTTGTAACCTCCAAATAGAATGAATTTTCCATCGTTACTGGGAGTTAAGGACACAGAATTACTTTTAACTGACATATTTTCAGATCTAGCAGTTGCTATGGCAACTATTCTTTTCCCACTGAACAATTAACATGAAAGTAAAATTCATTTCAAGTAAAAACCCTCATTCTGTGCTTTCTGAATCTCTCTCCTTCCCCCTCCATGTTTACTCCTTAAGCCATCATTAGGGACAGTGTAAAACAGTTTGGAGCACAAATGCAAGGTTCAGAACTGATACAAAATGTTCATTTTTCTAAGGGCTAAAAGCAGAGGGTTTCTATATTTAGCAAAAAATACACTTGGGATTAATACACTGATATTGCCATGCCCACTATTAGATAAGAAGGGAACATTTCCCTGGGAGATTGACATGGCTCACAGCAAGAATATCCCCCAAGCTGCTGCAACCCCCCATCCAACTGCAGGGAATGAATTATGGGAGGGAGCTCTTGGAATTTTCAACAGTGGCCAAGCAAAACCTTCTGTTCTAGTGCACAAATCCCAATTTCTTACAAAGGCAATGTCACATTGCTCGTGGGCTCCTTTCAGGTTTTGCTGATTTTTTTTTTTTTTTTTAAACAGGGATGAGTAGCAGGGAATCTCCAGATTCCAGGGAATTTCCAGATTCCAGGGATACTGACCTGCACAGAGACTCCAGAGGAGGTGGCTGGGAATTGTGCAGGGTGCTGGAGTTTGGAGTAGGCTGAGTACATGGGACTCTCATTCATCAGTTTGTTGTAGAGCTCCAGAGCTTCCAGAACCTTCACGTTGAGCTCGGATAACTCGGAATGTTTCCTGTGCCAAAACAGGGGGAGAGGGCACTGAGCTGCTGTCCCACCCCACAGGGGCAGCAAAGAACAGTGCTGCATGAAATGGGCAAAAAAAATTAAAAAATAGAAGGTAAAAGGTCAGTTTTTTACCCATTCCTACTGAAAAATTCCTGCTGTGTGAGTGGAAGGAAATTCCAAGAGCTGCACAAGCATGGCTGGCACCAAAGCAACTCCCAGAGGGAATTCCCTGTTCCCAGGAGTCACAGAATCATGGAATGCTTTGGGGTGGGAGGGATCTTAAAAGTTCTAATTCCATGGGCACCTTCCAGGTTATTCCAGCCTGGCCTTGGGCAGGGATCCACAGCTGCTCTGGGAATTCCAGCCCAGACAGGAATTCCCAATATCCCAATATCCCATCAGTGTCACCATTCCCTGTGTCCTGTCCCTCCATCCTTGTCCCCAGCCCCTCTCCAGCTCTCCCGGAGCCCCTTCAGGCCCTGGGCAGCCAAACCTGAGGAGGGAGAGGAGAGGAAAACATGGAATAATCACCAACAGACTGGAAATTCCAACCTCTAGGCAGCCTGGAGGAGGCTCCAGGCCCAAAATGCCAAAATAAAAAGCATCCATGACCTGTGCAGTGAATTTTGGGAGAGCAGCAATCAAATCTCAGTGCACACACACTCAGAACTTAATGCGGAAATTTCAAGCTCTGAAACAGCAGAACTTGGTATTTCAGCATTAAAAAATAAAGGTAAAGTTGTTAAATTTTTTTTTTGCAAGGTTTTCTGGCTTAGGAGATTCAAGTACCAAAAAAGTGTTATTAAAACTGGAAGGAAATGAGTGAATAAACTGTGCTCACCTATCTATCTCTTCTAGTTTTTCATCTATCATTGGACCCATCTGCTGGCAGATATCTGTGAAGACAAAGTGTTGAGGCAGTCGATGTCTTGCACAATAAAATGTTTAAATGCAGCCAAAAAAATATTTTATCCAACTACAGTAAAATTAATTGCTTATTTATTTCAGGGTTGGGATTGGTGGATGGATCTTGCAAAGCTCAGGCACTTTAGCTGGGAGTTATGCAAATGACTCTGCTAAACATGGAGCTGGCTTGGAACTATTAAAAAAATTCAAATTATCCCCAGAGCCCCACACTCCCACGGTGAAATAAGTGTTCTCCAGCACTGTTAGTACAGAGCACAGCTCCCCTAAGCTTAAAATAAACACAAAGAACTCCCAGCTCAATCCACAAAAGGTAATTGTGAGGAGAAGTCATAAAAAAAGAGCTCCTTTAGTGCTGCAAGTACCTTCAGAGTCGAGGAGATCTGGAGAATCAAGCTTTAAATCCGTGGGATCTATGCTCTGAAGCACCTGCAGGGTTTTATCCATCTTCTCCTGAAAGGGGAAGCCAAGATGAAGAACTTTGATTTCCCAGCCATGCCAAGATTGGTTTAATATTCAAATAAAAGTGCTTTACAGACAAAGAATCATCTGCCAACCTTCAGCACCACAAGAATGTAAAAGCCCAGCAATATTTTATCTGAAAGTGGCTCCATACCTCATCAATATAAACTGGCTCAGGTTCTGCTTTCTTAATTTCTTCTGCAGTGTCCTCAGGAACAGAGTTTTTATCCACAGCTGCTGGAAGAACAGACATGAGTTTCTTTTCCCTCTGTTGCTGTGATAACTTCAAACAAACATTTGCTCCTTGTTATTTTTTCTGTGTGAAAAGACACTGTGACATCTTGAAATGGCAATTTGCTGGATTTGTAAATATGTTGCTGACAAGGGATTATGGTGATTGCAACCAAATTTCTGTCACAGAAAATGGTAATAACTTAAAAGAGAAACAGAGGCAGAAATTAGAGTGAGGTAAGGAGTGATCTGTGTTTGATTGTTGGAAACAAGGGCAGGATGTCTCTCAACTCCTTCCTGGGGCTGTTAGAGGAAATTATTTTGCTGCTGGGCTAATTAGGACTGCCTGTGAGAAATAATCCATCATTTCAGCCCTTGAGAAATCCCCCATCCATCATTCCAGCAGGTAACTCACCTGCCTCGGGCTCCACAGTCAAGTCAGAGGTGACAAAGTTGGAAGGGAACAGCCCCACTCCTCTGTGGTTCTCCCCTTTCCACCAATTGGCATCACTGGGGAAACAGAAGGATTACAGAGCTGGGGGGACACAGCCAGGCACACATTTGGGGTTCTGCCTGAAAAACCTGAGGTTCAGAGACATATTTGGTGGTTTTTTTACCAAAACCCTGTGATATTTAAAAGAGAATGTTTGCAGGGATTAGCACAAAGCCAAATAGGAGCTGGGGAAGAGGGGAGGGAGGAAAAGGAATCAGGGGATCACAGAAAACTGAACACAGTTCATCAATCCTTTACATTTATTACCTGCCAGCCCTTTAAAGCTGTATATATCCCTGCAGGTGTTAACAGCAATCATTCTTTTAGCTATTTTTAATCAATTTTACTCTTGGCAAACGTGGTTCTTGATAGCCAGGGGTTTAACAACTGCTGGAAGCACATGGAATGTGATGCCAGTGCATTTTCTTATGTCACACAACCAATTAAGATTCATCTTCAAAACTACAAATTGGGTGAAATACTCGAGGTTCTCCCTTGCACTAAGAATGATTTGAGGTCAGAAATGAGGATTTTGGAAAGATAAAAGGAAGAGACATGAGGGAAAGCATCAGAGGAGAACTCTGCCAGCCTGAGAGAACAACAGTGGTGGAACAAAGTCAGCTCCACCCGAGTGCATTGTACCTGTCATCCAAAACAAAAATAATTTCTCCACTTTTAAAGGTGAGCTCATTGTCCTCCACAGCTTCAAAGTCATAGAGAGCTCGCACCTTCCTCAGGCTGGGGGGGTTTGGAGCCATTTCTGCAGCTGGGTACAAGGCCCTGGTCTCCATCTGCTGCTGCTTCTGCTCCTGCAGGGACAACTCGATAGCTGCAGTGGGGAAAAACACAGAAAAACAGAGAGCAGCTTCATTTCCTGGCTCAACAAAAAAAGGATTTATTGCTCTCTTTAAAGCAGTGAACATCAATATTTAAATTTGTGTGATGGGGAGAATCTGCTCACCCCAAAGCTCTTAATCCTCTCAAGCTCGTGGGGTGAGCCTCACGTTGGGCACCAGTTATTTGTTTTGGTTTAGGGTAAATTTGGGAAAAATGAATTTGAGGAGGGAATCTTTTTTAGCTGAAAAAAATTTTTTTGGAGGGAAGTGGAAAAAAAGTTGTTTATTTAATAGATAAAGTATTTTTTAGTACAATAAATGAAGGAATAATATTGAATAATAAATAATTTTTTGTTGTTGTGTAGAGATGTTAGAAATTTTTTTTTGTGAGTTGTAGTTTGGTTTAGTTGTTAGTTGTTTTGGTGTTGGGAAAGGCTGGTGGGTTAAGGGTTGAGTTTTTTGTGGTTTTTTGGGTGTTTAGTTTAGAGTAGGTTTAAATAGCTTTAAGAAAAGGGAAAAAAATGTAGTTTGGAGAATTTTTTTTGTTTTAGTTAGTTTAAAAAAATTAAATAAAAGTAAAGGAGAGTGTTTTTTTGTTGTTTGTATTGTAGATAATATAGGTCGTGTGTTTAGGAAAGTTGAAAATTTTTATGTTTAGAAAATAATTCTTTTAGATATTTTATTGTGGTTTTTTTTAATGCCACAATTCCCAAGCTGCTGGGCCCTTGGATTCAATTCTGTGCAGCAGCAAAGAGCCCAAATTCCCATTTTGCTGCTTTGGAGCCAAACTCATCCCAAAGCTGAGGCAGCAAACTCACCTTTAGCTATGTCCTCATCCTCCCTGGATTTGCTGGAGGAGCCATTCTTGGCAGCACTGCTGGAAGCCTGCAAGAGGAGGAGCCAGAGAAACCTCCAGAATTAAATATCCCAAAAAATCAGCACTCAGCTGTTCCTGATCAGCTGGATTAAGGAATCCAGGTGATCTCCTAGAAATAAAAATCTTCACTTTTCAGGGTTTTTTTCCTTGTTTTCAGCAGGTTTATTTCAGTAAAATAAACCATGAGATTAAACTGAAATAACTGATTTTATTGAAATAATTTAGTTTTATTTATCACAGTGAGACCTCTCACTGAAATGACTCTTTAGCCTTCACTCCTCCCTTCAAAGCAGAAAATGCTCCAGTTGGGAGCTGCTGACTAAAATCCTACAATTCTCCCACAGTGAAATCATTCCTGGAGTTTTCATTGCCACCAGGAACTGGGATTGGGTGCCAGGGCTCAGCTCTTCCATGTTCCTGCCATATGTTTTACACATTGATCAGATTTAGAAGTGAAAACATCTTTGTGGAGGAAGGAGGGATTGTAAAAGCTAAAAAACTCACAGTGTTTGGGAAAGTTAAAAAACTCTCTGTGCCTCATACAGGGGAAAGTAAATTTTGTGTGAGGAAATTGTGACAGGAGTTGTAATTTTCATTTTCAGGGCTGAATAACGGGGGAATATTTAAAAGTATCAATAATAAAAGTCAGGAAAAAAATATGGATTGGGCACAACAAAGAAAAATAAAAATATAAACCACTCCAAATCCAGGACAACTCACCTGGGCAGGAAATGGGACAAAGAGGAAAAATTTGGGAAAGGAAAATTTGGGATCCATCCCAATGGCAAAGCAGCTCCTACCTGGGAGCCTGCTGCAGGAAAAGCGACCCCCTCTTCCTTCAGGGATTTGATGGTTGCAGATATTAAACTGCACTGTGGGTCCTTCTGGAATTCTTCTGACCACTCCACCATGAGGGATTTGAGCTTTTCGCTCACTTTGGGGTGAGCCTGGAAGACACAATTGGATCAAAAGGGATGATTGAGCCTCAAAATGAACAGGAGGAGCTGTTACCAAAATTATTACCAAACTCATTTTACTCCAAATAGTCTTAATTATTTATAATTGTGTGGGCTGAGAAGATTTGGGGAGAAGAGTGGAGAATATCTGACTTTTTACACCCTGCTCTGATATTCCAGCTGATATTCCAGCTGATATTCCAGCTGAGCTGAGCTCCTGGAGCACTCATCCTGGAGGAATTCACTTATCCCAAATTTCTGCCTCTCTGTGTTACTCCCCTTAACCTCAATTTTCTCTTCATTCCTTCTCAGGTTGTGTTGGTTTCCCCTTCCCAACCTGCTCTGATACAAGCCACTGTCTTTCCATACGAATAATCCTACAAGAAATCTTTTCCTAGAAGAAAACTTTCCCTCCAAGAAATCCTGCAGGAAATCTTTCCCTACAAGAAAACTTTCCCCACAAGAAACCCTAGAAGAAATCTTTCCCTACAAAAATTCCTACAAGAAATCCTAGAAGAAATCTTTCCCTACAAGAAATCCTGCAGGAAACCTTTCCCCACAAGAAATCCCAGAAGAAATCTTTCCCTACAAAAATTCCTACAAGAAATCCTAGAAGAAATCTTTCCCTACAAGAAATCCTACCCCATAAGAAATCCTACAAGGAATCCTGCAAGAAACCTTTGCCAATAAGAAGCCCTGCAAGAAATCTTTCCCTACAAAAATTCCTACAAGGAATTCCTCATAGGAATCCTTCCCTATAAGAAATCCTTCAAGAAATCTTTCCCTACAAAAATTCGCGCAAGAAATATTTCCTACAAGAAATCTTTCCAGCCCATCCCTGGGTGGAATCCCAGCATTCCTGCCCATCCCTGGGTGGAATCCCAGCATTCCTGCCCATCCCTGAGGTAATTCCAGCATTCCAGCCCATCCCTGGTGGAATTCCAGCCCATCCCTGGGGTAATTCCAAGATTCCTGCCCATCCCTGGTGGTAATCCCAGCATTCCTGCCCATGCCTGGGGTAATTCCTGCCCATCCCTGGGTGGAATTCCAGGATTCCTGCCCATCCCTGGGGTAATTCCTGCCCATCCCTGGGGTAATTCCAGCATTCCTGCTCATCCCTGGGGTAATCCCTGCCCATCCCTGGTGGAATTCCAGCCCATCCCTGGGGTAATTCCAAGATTCCTGCCCATCCCTGG
>VZTB01015702.1:0-35341 GCA_013397245.1 Thryothorus ludovicianus
ACTTGAGTGTTGTTGAAGATGCCACCTTGTGTGTTGTTCATGATGATGCCTGGAAGCTGCTGACAATAAATGCCAAGGAAAAGAAGAGGTTTTGCTGTTACAGTGGTCAGAGGCTGTAAGATTTCTTTTCCCGTGTTTAGTGAATAATTCTGCATCTGACAGCTGCCCTCTGGTGCTTTTAGAGGTGTTTGTGTGTAAGAGCACTGGCCAGAGTAAAGGCAGGCTCTGCTGACCAACCTGTGCTGAGCCATTGCTCTGTTTCAGCATCTGCACCATGAAGGAGGAACCTCTCAACAGAGGAGATGCCAGGGAAGAAGGGAATCAGGGCTGGCTTTGGGCAGCAGCTCAGGAGCCCCTACATGTGATTCAAGAAAGGTAAGGGTTAAGGTTTCTCACCTGTCCATTGCCGTTCCAATTTCCTGTGATATTCCAGTTGCCATTCCAGTTGCCATTGCCAATGCCATTCCAGTTGCCATTCCAGTTGCCATTGCCAATGCCATTCCAGTTGCCATTCCAGTTGCCATTCCAGTTGCCATTGCTGTTGCAGTACCTCAGATCCACAACTCTCAGGACATCGAGGGTAATGCATGATCCCAGATTCAGATGGGGTCCTTGGAATGCTGGATAACAAAAGATCAAACCCCATGAGCTGATGCCTGAGACCTTGGCTGCATTTCTACAGCAGGGTGGTGCTGCTGCTCAGAGCCAGGCAGGCTGTGAGGAATTGCTGCCCTGGGAATGTTTGAGCTGTAGGAGGGACAGAGTCTCTTGGAGTCCCCAGAGAGCAGCAGCTCTGTGGCTCAGCAAGGAATGCTCACAAAGAGGTGCTCTTGAAAACCCTCTGGGATTTCCCGTGCAGAGATCAGGGCTCTGTTGCACTCACTCCTGGGAGTCCCAATGGCTGGGCATTACACAGTGAGGCTGCTGCCAGTTGATGGGCTCAGTCACATGGGCTGTGATGTTCTGGAAGAATCCTGCCATGTACAGGTGATTAAAGCCGTGGGGAATGGGATTGTGGCCTCTGGGAATAACTTGCAATGTTTGAAGCAAGTTGTCTTAGTGTTGGGACGCACACGGCTTTGGTGGCTGCCTGGGTCAACTCATCAGCAAGCTCTGACCTAAAGGACAGCAGTTCTTAGAACAAGCCTTCCTCTTGACTGGCTATTACAGGGGAATGCAATGTGAACTGGAACCATCCGGGCCAGAATTTAGTCCCATTATGCTTCATGAGTGGAGCTGTAAGGGTTTGGTTTGGATCATTCATGGGGGTTTAACCCAACCCTGTTACAGTCCTGATCTGTGGAGGAGCAGAACCCCTTCTGCAACCACTGAAGCCCTTGGTGTCTGTGCATCTCAAAATGGAAGAGCAGCAGTTGTGCCTTAGTTATGCCCCAAAAGAAAAAATGTCCAGCTCAGTAACACTCAGAATTCCCATGTTTGCACTCACCATTAACTTCATGAGCCATGTAGGTGGTGAGGCCACTGCACATGGCAATGATTTCTATTCCATATGAGTTGAGGTTGTTGACGAGTCCATTGGTGACAAAGGTGATGTCCCTGGTTGGCCTTCCAAGACCCATCAGGTTCTAAGACATTAAAAATCAGCATTCAGTAAGCTCAGAGCTGGGAGCTGGTTGCTCATAGGCCTATTGCCAGCTGTGCAATGGTGACTCGGGGCTGGGTGTTTGAGTCCCAACTGCCTTTGGGGACACCTTTGAATGCCCTGGGGTCCTGTGGGACCACCAGCCAGCCTTGAAGGCTGCAGGAAATGCAGAGCTGGTTCTGTGGGAGTCAAGGTGCAGGGAGCCTGACGGGAATTGGCAGCACAGGGAATGCACTGAAGAGGAGGAGAGGAGGAGAAGAGGATTGTGGCCACTCTGTGGAGCCAGAGCTCTTTCCCAAGCATTTGCTCAGTCACTCTTTAGCCCCTCAGAGGCACCCGGGCTGTTGGCTGGAAGGCTGGCCAAAGAAGTCTTTTCCTGCAGCCCATTCTCGCCTGGAACCAAAGAGGGCAGCAAGAAGCCTGGGCAGATACCCAGCAGTGCTTGGAGCCCCTCTCTGAGACCCCTGGGCACTCTAGTGGGACAGGTCTTTCTGAATGACTCCTGCGGGCTTTGTTTCAAATGAATTGCCACTCTTTTCCTCCTGAGTGCTTTGTGGCCTGCCCCAAGTCCCTGGCTGCTTTCCTGCTGTCTCCTGCCACGTCTTCAGTTTCCCTCTGCTCTCTAGCTCCTTCCTCAGCTAGGGCTGCTGGCCTCCTGTATTGGCACATCCCAGGAATGTGGGGGAAAGGCTGTGGAACAGGGAGATGCTCTCTCATGCCCCAAAAGAAAAGGGAGTCTGGTGAAGATCAGCTGCAGTGCCAAGTTCTGAGCTGACCAATGCAGTTTGGTACTGAAAAGTCTTTGAAGAATTTTGGGATCTTGGCATGCCAGTAGGATCAAGGCCCTTGAAGGGCTCCTCAGAGGAAAGCTTTGCCCAGCAAGCTGCAGAGCTCAGCATCCTTGAAGAAAGTGGAGCTGAGGGATGGAATAATGCAGCCCCTTTCTTCTTTGGATAAAGCATTCCTACAACAAATTCCCAATCTGCCTTACTATTGAGTGAAAGGAAATCTGCCACTAGAGACAACCTGATCCTCTCTAGAAGGGAAGCCAGAAGAAAAAATTAACTGATTAGCTGCAGGGTCAGGAACCTGTTGGAATCTTACCCTGCTCTCATGTGCCAGCCGGGCCAGATTATTGAAGCTGGGCATCTCAGTTCTGTTCATGACTGAGATGTAGCAGGTGTTCTGTTGTGTGACTTTGGTTGCAATGACACCCTGTGAAATAAAAGTATTTATCATTCACAATTCAGTTTTTCCAACTGTTGAGGATGGGCCAAAGTCAGGATGGATACAGTAATGAATGCTGAGAGTTTCTACCCCACATTTTTAACTTCAAATGATCCCAATACAGAAACAAACCCCATCCCTGGGCCACCTTTCTAACAACCACCCTGCCTGCCACTCACCGTGTTGTAGTTCCAGATGGTTTTCCATGATAAATTTATGTTGTTTTGCTCGATGATTGCCACCCTTGTTTGACTGTTGATCTTCACGCTTTGTGAGATACCAGAGATAGTGATGTGGGTGTTTCCATCGAAGATGATTTGCTGGTTTTGACTTTGCTGCTGCTGCTGCTGCTGCTGCTGCTGAGGCTGGAAAACCAAATGGAGCACTTATAGTTGGTAACATTAGTCAGTGTTGTCTCCAGTGCTTTTAAAAAACCCTTGCTACCGTAAAAGAAGTTCTGTCCCCCCACAAGAGCCAGCAGTGCCCTCAGTATTTTCAAAGAGACCCTGAATCAAGGCACTGGCATTGGGCAGGAGCCCTAAGAATTGTTTTCAAGGATTCCGTGAATCATTGCTGCATCTGACATCTAGACAGAGAGTTTCATCTGTTTGAAAAGACTTCTGTTCTTTTCCTCCAAAGTGGTGGAGAAAGAACCAAGGAGATCTCATGAAGCAGGGAACATAGAAAGAGCAGCCATGTGGAAATTGGTCACTGTACTCACGTAATGAGCAAGGGCTGGAGTCAGGATGAGTCCAAGAAGGACTGCAGTCAAAATCTGAAATGAAAATCAAATACAAACGTGTTACTGCAGCCCTGGCTGACAAATCTGGTCATGAGAATCCTCCTTCCCTCTCCCTAATCTGCTGTTGAAGGGTCCTCTTGGATGCTCTTTTGCTTTCATGCTGGGCTTGCAGCAGTGCCCCAAAAGGGAGGCACCCTTGCTTTAGCCCAGGTAAGAGCAGACACAGCTCACACTGGCTCTTTCAAGAGCTGAATCTCAGGCTGTTTCTCAGCCCTGTGCAGGCACACACAGCTGCTTTACAAGAGTCAGGACAAAGCTTTTCCATTCCTTCTGCTCTGGCATTACAGGGAAGGGCTTGATGCACTCTGCAGTGCTCCAGTTGTGCAAAAGCACTGGCAGGAATGGACCTGGCTCAGGCTTCCTGTTTTCTGAATAATGCACAGCCAAGCCATGAAAAACTCCTTCCCTCCTCCCTCAGCCCCTCTGGGCAACAGGGGCTGAGCTGCTCATTCTGGGGGAGCAAAAAGTCCCCAGAGAAAGCCCCAGTGCTCCAGAGAGGCAGAAACCCTTCTGAGGGATAGAGGAATGGGTTTGGATCAAAGTTTGAGTTTATAAGGAAGAAAAGCATGGATACTTACAGAGAGATTCATCCTGGCTGCAGAGCTGATGCTCCTGCAGGTTGAAAGAGCAGTGGGAACCCTCCACCTTTTATATGTTTTCAGAATTCGCTGGGGAAGTGCTGAGTGTTGTAAGAAAATTATTTTGTGATTTGTTTCCTTGTCACTTTTCCCTGAAAATTATTTCCTGGTGTAGCTACTTGATAAACACGGGGATTTTACTTTTGAACATTTTGACCTGCTGGAGTCTGATAGTTATCAAATAGGAATCCATTTGCAGTGAAAAATTAAATATGTTTTTAGTATTTTCCTGACATGTACTATTTACTTTTGAAAATTCACATCAAACTTAAGACCGGAGATATTCTAGGACTTAAACAAGGACATAAAAAGCTTTGCATTATACAAAATATGTGAAAGCCTTTTTACTTTCCAAAATATGCTGTATGTTATCGGGTCACCATAGCACCCACTAAAATAAGGCGGTGAGGGCTGAGGCATCTGTGCCTGCGTGGGCTTGTCAAAGCAGCCCTGAGACATTTACACCTTCTCTGCTTTATTCATTTACAGTTATTGACAGGTTTTTCCTCTTAAGTGCATGAAGTTAAAGCAGTTCAGCTGGACCTCGCTGACGGTTTTGCCCTCCTTTAAGCAGGATGGCGTTGCAGCAAGCACTGTCCCCTGCCTGGGGGCGCGGGGAATCACCCCCAGGGCTCTCGGGGAAAATGCAGTGTCCTGCTGGCAGAGAGGAGAGTCTCTCCAGAAACCCCATCAGGAACGGTTGTTTAAATGCTGCAACCCTACGGCTGCTTTTCTTTGGAGGTGCTGAAAAGTCCCTGGGTCTTTCTGGCAGTTTTGCTTTGGTTTTCACGTCAGTTGACCCTTAGAAGGCTTTTCCTGCAGAGAACAGGCTGCTGTGGCCTTTCCTTAGGGTAGCCCTGGGCTGTTGCTGGGTGGGTGAAGTTGCTCTGTCCTCTCAGAGAGCAAGGAACGGGCCCCTGGGCGGGGAGGGAAGGTGCTGTGCTGTTTTCAGACACAGTGAAAACACCTTCAGCTGCTGAAGCTTTTGATGAAGAAAGTAGGCTCAGGCTTTTTGCTTCATTTTTAGCCTAACACCTGTTTTCTATCCCAGACTTCATTTAATACCCTTCTGAATTCTATTACCTTTAATTCAATTTCTGGGCTGGACACAGCACTTGTGCATCTGTCTATTTGCAACTGGCATGGCAATATTTATTTTTAAAACAAAACATTTCACATTGCATTACATTGCATTTCTAACATTACTATGTTTTACTATGTTAATTAGAATTCAAAAATCAGTTACACTGATCTCATGTTATCTCAAATGTGGGTAATGTAGCAGGTATAGCACCATTTTCTTCGAGTATTGATGAATAATTGCTCAAGGCAGCGTGTGAACTAACCCTGGGAAGTTGTACTGGAACAGATCTAAATGCCAAAACTGGGATTTTGTAGGAACATTAGTTTTCCAGCTTGTCTTTGGAATTTCTTCTGCTTCATCAAAGGGTTTGTAAAAACACAGCACAGACCACTGTAGGTTGATGATAAGTTTTACTGAGACTCAGCAGCTTCCATACAGAGCAGAAGAAAGAGAAATGATTGAAAATGTGATCAAGAGAAGATTATCAAGGAGAAAAATCTCACTTATAGAAACATAGTTCTATGAATTTTCTTCTGCAAACTTTGTCAGGAGTAATCACAGTAATAAACAGGCAGTTCATTAACCTTAAATTTCAATCATGAAATATCTCGCTCTGGGAAGTTTGTTCCTGATGAGAAGTTTGATCCTCTTAAAAAGTTTGATCCTGAAAGAAAAAGAAAATCTGATCAGATTTGGACTGAGGAAATATGGAAATAAAAAGGTAGCTGGAACACTTCCAACCAGTTCTATAAAAATTCCAGAGTTATGTCAAGAGCAAGGGCCCAGAACCTTCCTGAGAGTGGCTGGGCACCCAGGATAGTGACAGACCTGCTGCATTTCCTCAGGTGTGGATACACGGATGTGTAAAAGTCATAGAAAACCACAGGATTTCAGAAAGTGACACTCTCGTGTTTACTTGAATCTTTTTTCATAATCCTGTTAACCTGTCCTAATTTTGGAGCCCAAAGGCTGTCAGTACTCACCAGGAGCTGGGTAAGCCAGGTAGGAGGGAATTCCTCTGCACAGGGCTTGGATGCGTTTTCCAAACGGGCTCAGGCTTAGGAGTCTGTTCCTGGAGATAATGAAGCGATTCTCTCTGGGTGGCAATTGGTAAGGCCCTGGCCCCTGAGCATCACAGAAAACAGCATTTAGGAAAAGCAGCACTGGAGAATTTAGGAAAATCAGAACCTGACACACTTCTTTGGTGTGGGGCAAGGCGTTATTCCTGGGCAATGCAACTTTTGAAGGAACATTTAGAGCGACTCAGCCCTGCTGAGAAGGGTCTCTTCAGTTCTTGGAGACTTTTCTCCTGCATGTGTAGGAACAAGTGCTTTTCACTGACAATCAGCTTTTGCCTCACTTTCAACCTCCATCCTACCTTGTCTCCTTGAGCTGGTGTAGGAAAGTGTCTGCCAAGCCAAAACCTCTTGCTGGTTGCAGCAATGATGCAGGTGTTCTTTGAAAACACCTTGGTTGCGACGTAACCCTATTAAAATTAAACAAAAACCCCTTTTGTTGCAAACAATATACAGGGAAAGAGAAGTGTGTTGCTAGAGAGAGGTAGTGGTTAAAGAAAGGATTCCTGCAGTGCAAATAGTCACAGGGAAAGAAAAATATTGGTCCTTGCAATTATATTGTTTAGGTAAATGTGTCATGGAGGCTGATGAGAGACTTTGTAAAAGGTAAATTGCCTCCTCGAGCAGTGCCACGTGTATGATGTGTTCTGCTGCTTAGGGCAGGCGAAGGAATTTGCTGCTGAAAAGCCAACGCAGCACACAGGGCACCAGAAACGGCCCCAAGGCTGAAGGAGCATGTTTTTAAACATCTCCTCTGAAATCTGGTGAAATTTTGTCAAATCTTTTGTGTTTTTTAGGAAACTTTGTCTCTTTTGCCATTTTTCTTGTGCCATGCTGGCAGCTACTTACAGTCTTGAAGTCCCAGATGGTTTTCCAGCCCTCAGACCCATCCTTGGGGTTGGTGCTGACCCTGATCTCAGTGTGGTTTGAGTTTTCATTGGGCTGCCCGTTAAAGTTGTTCTCCATGTTCTGATTTTTGGAATAGATTAAAAGAGGTAAGGATTTAGTTTCCCAGATTCCCAGCAGTGTTTCACTCAATAAAGCATCAGCTCCAGTAGCCATGTTTGGGGAAATTATTGCTCATGGAGATCAGATTAAAGGGGAGAAAATTTCTTAGCTCAGAATGAAGAAGGGAAGCCTTTACTTTCTAAGTAATTAAAATAATTCCTTACTGTTCTTTCCCCAGCAGGTTCTTGCTGGCACCGGATTACTTACAGTATTCTACTGTATTTCATGGTCAGATCAATCAGGCTAATATTTGTTTCTCTCCACACTATTATTTTTAGTGTTTATGCTCATCTCCAGACAGACTTTTCTGGTTCCATACATGGTAACTGTCTTTTTCCCTTGATACAGCAAGCATGGAAATAATTTCTTTGTTATCATAGAAAAATTAAAATGAAATGAAATTTTCTTCTAAATATCAGACTTTAAAAAAGCAGCTTCACTTCCAGAAACACATTTCCCAGAAGCAGGGCCAGTGGTTCCTGTGAGTAGCTGTGTGTAGCTCTATACTTACATAGCTGGCAAGAGTAGGAGCCAGGAAAACTCCAAGAAGAGAAGCAATCACAACCTGAAATGAACATTTGAAATTCAAAACACCTGGAGATCAAACTGCTCATCTTGCATCAAATTATTTGCTGTCTTAAAATAATTTTGGTTTCCAGTTTAATGTGTGTACAAGCTCAGCACTTTCTGCAGTGGGGTCCAGCTGAAGAGGATTTAAATCTGCAGGAGAATTATTTATTGATGAGTTTACAGAACACAGGCATAGAAATGGCTCTTAGCCCCAGCAGTGCACCTTGCCCAGGCAAGAAGGTCACTGAAACACAGGGGGTTCTAAAACTTGGCCAGCCCAAATCCAGCAACTAATTGGAAGAATGTGCTCTGAAATACTTCCTTTGCAAGAGTGAGCTTTTCACCTCGAGCTTTTGATTTCAGACATGGAGCAGGTCTGAGAAATGTCCGTGTGCACCTGTTGGGAGGAGCTGGAATGTGGGTGCACAGTCCAGCTCTGTGCTTGGAACACAGCAGCAAAGGGACCTGAGCATCTTCACCCTGGTCTCACCCTCCAAATCCAGGACTGGCAGTCCAAAGGGAGGCACGAGCCCTGCTTCCCAGAAAATTGGGACATCAAACATTTGTTACCCCTTTGTAAAGCCACAGAGCTTCAGCAACTCACGGGCTTGTCCAAACTACTGCTGGTACCTTTTGGAGAGATTTCCTATTGTTATGATGGAAAATTCTTTTGGGATAACTGTTGTGAACAATTATTCTCTTGAAGATGATCCTGTGCATATTGAATCAGTCCCAGATTTTATCCCCTTCAAAGGAGGATTGTGATGAAAATGTCCAAGTCTGACTCAGAGTACTGAAAAGTAACACTTGGGAGTTTTTCCTGCACCAGTGTCAGGCTGCTGTAAACACCTTGGTGCCACCGTCCTGCACTTGGAGTGTCTCCTGTGTCACACTCCCAGCAAACAGCTGAGCCCTGGCTTTATGTGACTTGCTGTTGCTTTGCCTCTGAGTGGTGGAGGAGAGAACATCCTGTGGATGTGTCAGGGGTGTGTGTGGCCCCTGGAACTGAGCACTTGCCTCTTGCACACTGGAGCAGGCATGTGCAGTCCCATCCCTGCCAAAAGGGAGATTTCTCCCCTGCAGTCCCCACCCCTTTGGCATTTTCACCCCTTTGTGAGCCTTGCAGAAATCACTAAGAGTTCTGTCAGTGCCAAGAAAAGCTCAAAACCGTTTCAAAGCTGCCCAGCCTAAAGAGTTTTATGAGAAAGTGATAGGTATACTTACAGGGAACTTCATTTGGATGGGAGGCCAGGCCAGCTCTGCTGCTAATTGATGTGTACTCTTACTTTTTATACATAATATCCCAAAGTTAAATGTGAAAATGGGTTTGCCTTATTGGCAGGTGCCCTGTGTTCACAGAGGCATGACGAGTTTCCTGGGGAAGTGCTCTGATAAGAGGAGGCTTTGATAGCTGCCTGATTGAATTCATTGCATACAGGGAGGTGAGAGAAAAGTGGCCATGGTAAGCTCAATGTGTTTAACAGTCACTTTGAAATGGAAAAAGAAATGAAAATGAGAAGCAGAGCCCAGCTCCCCAGTGAATTGTAGTGATGCTTTGTGCCAATGTGGCAAAGGACTCAGGTGAAGTTGTGCCTCTGACCAAAAGCCCCTTCAAACCAAGGGGTGGTGATCTTGCTATGTTAAAAATATTGAGTCCCTGGAGATGATGAGGTTGGTTCTAAATGACAGGAATTGCTGAGTCCTTTGCTGACCTTCCTTTCTGAGCTCCTTCAGGATCTGCTTTCTGCCTGTCAGACATGGCCCTGAATCTGCATCAGGAGAGCAGCACCTGATGATGGACTAAGGGCTGATTTGAGAAAGGGACCAGAAATTAGGGGTAGCAAGGATCACCGAGGGATTCTGAGTCACAGATTCCTGAGCTGAGCCTCGCTCTGCCTGAGGGCTGGCCAAAGTGAAATCAGAGGGGTTTCAGCCCCTCTTAGGCAGCTCCTTCCTTCAGCTGCTCCCTGGGGCAGGGTCCCTCTGGGACTCTGGTGCTTGGCTTCGAGCACACGCCTGCTGATTTCCTGGCAGATGTGTGATGGACTGTGGGCAGAAAGTCTCCAAAAATCAAGGCTTGCCTCCTGGAATTCTGCGGGAGGCTTTGCCTGAGCCAGCCATTGGGCTGTGTCCTGTTGCAATCGTGTTAATTACGCAAACGCTTTTTAGAAATGAACCTTTAGTTTTTGTCCTTGTCTGGTGGGATCAGCAGAGCTCAGTCGTGCAGGGCAAGGTGCAGATGGTGAGATCATGGCTGCTGCTGTTGTAGTTCTCCTTCACTTGACAACTGCTGGTCTCCCCTGCTGCTCTGCCTTAGCCTGTGCCTCAGCACGTGGATGCTGAGGGAAGCAGAAGCTGCTGCTTCAAAAATGTTCTTCAAACAAAAGGAGTCCATGAAGGCATAATCACTGAGGAAAAGTTAAATTAAGCTTTCTTTTTTTACTCGTGGTGCCTGAGCCCTGTTACAGTCCTGCTGTGAAATACTTGACTGTCAAAATCTACTCTATTTCTGACATACCTGTAATCTTAAAAATAAAGAATATTTTGAGAAGAAGGGACAGAACCAGCTTTCAAGAGGAGTGCAACACCAGCCCAATTAGTCTAACTGGGTTTAGCAGAATTTGATATCTGTTTATGTGTTTTCTGATATATTGCTTAGCAGCACAGCATTGTTACACTTGAGATAACATTTTCTTGTGTGGACTTAGGTGGCATAAAGCAAATGTGTGCAATTTCCTTTTTTTTTCTTTTTCCATTGAGGCCTGTTTGCCATGAGATATTTCTGTACAATCTCCTTCTCCTTTTTTTCTGATAAGAGAAATTACAGAAATGTGTTTGCTGTTAGTTTGAGTTCTTGTTTTGTTAGGAGGGAACCAGCCTTGATTATGACCTTCTAGCAGAAAGCAGAGCGTGATTCATCCTGGTGCCAGCACTGGCTGGTGCTGGACAGCAGACGAGGAGGAGCCCAGGCAAGGTCACAGCCACCTGAGAACACCAGAGAACATTCTCATGGCGACATCATGGTCACTGGCCTTGTCACAAAATGTAGAAATCAGTGGCAGCTTCCCGGGGGAGCCCCCCTCCTGCTCCTTCTGTTTGCCACCCTGCAGCACCAGGAGCCTCTGAGTTTTGGTGTCACCCCTCGGTGTGCCCACCAGTGCCCAGGCTGTCCTGGGGAGCACAGCTCTTGTTCCCAGCTCTGTCACTCGTTCCAGGGCACGTGCTCTGTTCCTGGTGGTCGCTGATCAAAAACGAGCAGCACTTCTTGGCAGGAGTCCCTGCACGTGGGATGGAGTCGTGGAGGCCCACGAGGGTTTGGCTTGGAAGGGGCCTTGAAGATGATCCAGTTCCAGCCCCCTGCCACGGGCAGGGGTGCCACTCTCTGTCGGGTGGCTCAGGGCCCATCCAGTATTTTCAGTGAAGGGAATGGCTGAAGGATTGCTCTGTTTGTTGGCTGACATGGAGGCCACCATGACACCGGTGTTTCCTCCCAGATTTCTCTGCAGACAGTCAGGCTGGTAGGGATTGTGTTTCAGAAGACAAAATGCAGAGAGTGTGGATAAATAGCAGTGTTATTCCCAATGTCATTTAATTCTGGATAATATCCTGTTAAATATTTAAAAGAATAGAACCAGCAAGACTAAAGTTGAAACCTGTGAATAATAGCCATTTGCAGAGTGATTGATTTACTGAGACTTACTGAGTGCTTTAAATATATCTGGGTCAGGTTATCTGTGCCAACCCAAAATTCAGATAGGAGGCTTACGACACGTAGATATGGACTTGTTCGAGTCATGAAGGAAAGTTCTGTCAAGTGTTTCCCACACCTCCAGCAAGATATAAAAGTTGAAGGTCTCTGGGATTTCCTTGCGTTCTTACCTTCTGCAGCCTCTTGTTCTCATCTGGAAGAAAAATGAAGAGATTTGTGAGTATCTGCATTTCTGTTGAACTTTTAATACTCTAAGTTCCTCACTTTTAGAAACAAAAGGGTAAAGAAGAAGATGCTCAAATAAGTGGTACAATAGAGTGGTGCAATAATGTGATCTGTGTGTTGTTTCTTTGGCTGGAAAGAGAACTTACGTTTCTTGGGTCGGTGAAGTCAGCAGAAGCCTCATTTGAGCAAAGAATGCAGGAATGGTCACAGTTCAGAAGGGGGGTTTGGTTGTGATTTAATAATTGCAGCTGCAGAGGCAAACCAAGAAGTAACATGGCATCAGGGAGGGACTTCTGAAAACTGCAGCAAAGTAATGGTTGAGTTATTCTGCTTTTTCAGCTACAGGCAAAGGAGAGCCTGATAGCAAAAGCTTTACAAGGAGGAATTGTAGTGCTTTCCAGCTAACATACATGCTAACTGGGTAATTATTCAAACTGATGCTGCATCTCCTTCCCTCAGTTCATGGACTGGGTTTTTCTATGGCACTGCCTGGTGTTTCTGACAAGTGAAAATTCTGATTCCTTTTACAGGCTGCACTCCTCATTTGCCTGGGAGTCTTTTGGGCTCAGACTTCGGCATTGGACGTGAGTAGAGTGATGAGCCTTGTCCTGCACATGAGCGTTTGAAATGGGTTGGATCCCTGGGCAGGGGGAATAGATTAGGCAGAAAACCACAGAAGAAACTCAAACCAACAAGTTGCTCATTGTCAAGTGCAGAGCAAAAGAGCTTTTGCCAGAGGTTCTGTACAAGAAATCAGGAGGCCAGAAGTCCCCTTAGCCCAGTCAAACCTCTGCAGACTGGAGCAGTCTCCTGCCAGTCCCTGCTGCCCAGAATGGCTGGGATGTCCCAGGCAGGTTCTCCTCAGCCTGCAGGAGGGCCTGGATCATAACTGGCCTCCAGCTCAAGAGCCTGCTCAGACTGCTGCAGGCTTCTGGAGGGATTTAGCCTTTACACAAAGCAGAAAGCACCGGGGGCTTTGTGCCTGCTAAAGATGGAAGCCAGGTGATGAGCAATGATTCTGTGCTTTTTACCAAAGACCTTTGTCCTGCGAGATCCTGTCAGCAACTATGTCACAGGGACCATGACCATCCACAGCGAGGAGCACATCGTCGATGTCCACGTCCGCTCTGGCGTCTACTCCTCTGACACCATTTTTGACTACAGACACGTGAGTAAACGCAAGAGCCTGCCTCGAATGAGCCCCTGAGGGAGCTTTTAAAATCAGAAATTATTTTAGTGTGTTCTCCCCACATCTTGTCCCGGAACACACTAAAATAATTTTCTTTGAGGACTCCCAGCACCTTCCCTCCTCCTTGGCCATCTCCTTCCTTCGCCCCTACAATGGGGCAGTTTGAAAGACTTGCAGTGAAACCTGTGGTGGCAGTTCCTGGAAGTGAGGAGAAGGTCCCTGACCTCAGTGGGGCTGGAGGTGAGGATGGGCTGCAGAAGTCTGTCAGAAGTGATGCTTCCATCTCAGGGACAGGCACCAGGACAGGCTGGCTCCCTTCCCCAAAGGAGACAAAGGAAATGCAGTCCTTCCCCAGCAGCAGCCCTGCAGCCACTTGCTGTTCCTTCCAGATGGCCCCAAAGAGCAGAGAGCAGCAACCAATGTCAGCACCAGCCATTTCTAATGATTTAACCTCCATTCTTCCCTCCACAGGGGTACATTGCAACCAGGCTATTTTCACGAAATGCCTGCTTTATCATGAAAATAAAGAAGGACTTGATCCCAGAGCTGCGACAGATTGGACGCCTGGCTTTTGAGAGAGAGGTGACTTTGTGGGGAGCCCTGGGGGTGAGGGGGACCCTGCACTCTGCCCCTGCAGCAGCTCAGCAGTGACTTGTGCTGCCTCAGCAATGATGGAGCTGTTCTGGCAGGTCTGGCTTGAAGGGAAAATCATACAGAACATTCCCTGAAGATAATGAACCATCGTGGCCCCCTGCAGTTTCACAGGGGGTTGTTGAGGTGTCTCAAACTGTACAATCCCCTGGCCTTTGAACTGATGTCATTTCCCTGTTTTGAGGTGATCACAACATAATTTCAGGCAAACTTTCCCTTTATTCATTGTCCTGCTGATATTTTGACCATGACATTTATTTTTTTTTGGAACAGAAAGTAGACATCAATTTACTTTGACCAAGTGTTGACTTCCCTATTCAGGCTGAAGTTTCAGAAGGATGCTGGAAGTATTTCCTGGAGGTGGACTGGAGTTCTGGCCTATTTTGTACATTTACAGCAAAACTTGCTGCCAATAATATAACTTATTATGACAGCAATGTGGCTCAGGCTTGCTGTGTTGACATAATTAACTAATAATTAATATTCAGTGAATTTTGTTAGTGAATAGATTGAAATTACTGTTTTTTTCAAGCATGAAGCTTCTTTATCTAATGTTTTTTTGTGAGGTAAAGGAAGGTGATTTTAGGTTTGGGAGCCTTCTCAAAGGTTGTCCCAGCAGAGTGAAGCTAAAGCTGCATTTCTGATGGTGTTTAACCCTTTCCTCTCAGACCATGAAGGATGTGTACTCTCCAAATAATGTCTGGGCCCAGTTCCAAGCTGGCAGTTCCACACTGGGGCATTTTAAAGACTGGCTTCTCTATGGGAAACACATTGAGCAGCTCTGCACGGGGCTGCCTCTCTACCAGCTGGTGGCCACTGAACGTAAGTGACAGAGCAGGGCCTTGTGGCTCTGCCCCAGGACACCTTCCTCCCCTTGGAACCCAAATCCAGCTCCCCTGGCAGCTGGGCACACTTTGCTTCCCCTTGAGCTGTTGTGCACAGTTTTGGGACAAACAGAATCCTTGAACAGGGCCGTAATTGGGGGTTGAGGTTTGGGTATTGAAGATTTTTCCTAGCTGGATACAGGGATCTCATCTGGTAAGGAGATCCTGAGATATATACTGGTATAAAACTGGTATTGATACTATCTTCATCTTCTTGGGATTTTGTAGCACTCATGAATGTTGATGGCTGTGCCAGTGCCGGGATTCCAAGCATTTTGGGCCTTAAAATCTGTGAAGAACTCATTGCAACTGGATCTTGACATTTCTGTTGCAAGGAAATGCCTTTTTGCATGTTTTAGTGATGGTAACCATGTTCTCCAGCTGGAACAGAACTCGGGCACAAGGCTCAGCCTGCCTATCCCAAGCTTTGATGCATAACAAGCCTATGACATACAAATAAATACAATGCTTTAATAAATAAACAGAATGCTTTGTCTGTTTCTCCTACCCCAAATCAGAACACAATGGCAATGGGCCTTGTGAGCTGCCCTGCAGAAAAGGCAAATTTCCCTTTGGTCCATTCCTGTGCTGGGGCTGCAGCATGGCCCAGGCATTGGTTTGTGCCTCATAAAGAGAAGAAACAAAAGCAGAATAAAATTTTCCAGTGGAGAACTTCCCTTTGGCATCAGCACGCAGGTGTTGGCTCAGCTTGTGTAGGATGGCTGGGGCAGGGAGCAGGCAGGTGAAGGAAGACAAAGGGAGGGAGCAGATCCACGTTCCCCACATTGGCAGAGCAGCTTCGTTCTGCAGGGCCACTGGAAATTTGCAGCAGCTTGAATGAGTGCAATGGGTCAGAGAGATTTCTGTTCTGTTCTGGGCATGTCCCAGCCTGCAAGATCTGTGCCTTGGGATGAAGCTTTCCTTTCACACAGTGGCACAAAGAGCTGGGGCTGCTTGCTGAGTGTCCCACAGGCCTTGGACAGGCTTTTGTGTCAGGAGTACTGGAAATCCAGGCTGGGACACAGCTGGGAATCCAGGCTAGGACAGAGCTGGGACAGAGCTGGGAATGATGTCTGGACTCACATCCTTCCCTCCAGGCCGTTGAAGGGGGGCTGTTTTGGGGATGAAGGCTGAATATTTACTGTTTATTGGAGCCTTGAGTGGCTGCCAGAGGGCAAGACATTCCTTAGGAGGGAAATGGCTCCAGGTCTGCAGTTTGTTCTTTTCAAACCAGGCTCCTGGTCAAACCATCTGCTGCTTAATAAAAGAGCATTTCATCACGTGGTGAAGCTGAATATATTAACACATTAAACCTTTAACTCTGTGAATCAGTTAACTTAGAGATGCTCTGATACTCTTTTAGATTAATTGTATTCATGACAGGCCGCAGGTTCTTGGTGGTCCAAAAAATGTTTCTGGAGGGTCAAACTTTGTTAATTAAATCCAGGAATAGTTGTTCTGTGTTCTGTGGACCCTGAAACCAGCCTCAATACCTCCAATTATCTGCCATTTAATTCTGATAGGGAGGTAGTGCTCTGGCCTTCCTCACAAATGGAAGAACATTGTTCCTAGATTTAATTTAAGTTTGTAGTCTCATGGTATCAGTCAGGCTTGTAAGAAATGTATTTTTATGTATCATATTTTGACCTCTGTTTGTTGTTTGGTAAATAAAGCCTCAGCTGTCCATCTACTCTCACAGTGTCCAGCTCACAGGAAACTTCTGGATGCAACATTCAGGGGCAAATCTCTTGTGGGGCTGCTGCAGCTCTCGGGGTGCAGCTCCCAACAAAGAGGGGAGGAAGAACCATAAACCACACAACCCATATGGCCATGCTCTGATTCCCCAGCTTTCCAGAGAAAAACTCTGGGAAAGCTTTCCCTGTTCCCACAAGAACACATAATGGGCAAATTGCAGCTCTGAATTCACAGCCCTCGAGCCTCAGCCTGCTGGTAGCACCAACAGCCACAAAGGTCATGCTGGGAAAGGCTGCAGAGCAAAAGAAATTTATTCTCAATTTAAAATAACTAATCACAGGGCAAACACGAATGTACAGCCAGCTCTGAACAAAATAGAGAAAAGGACTTAGGCAGGAGAAAATTTGATATTTTATTTATTGATACTGTATTTGCCCTTGCTATTTCCTGCCATTCCACTCTTTGTTGACTAGGCCGCAGTTTACAATATCCTTTATGGACTTGTCTTGGATTATAATTAATCTATTTTTTCTTATCTTGCAGGTGCTTGATATTACAACTGGACTACAGGGAAAGACCAAAGAGGTAAAAAAATCAGCAAAAGGTAAAATGTCCCTGAAGATCAGATCCAGTTGTTGCCTGACATAACTGTAGGGTGAAAATGTCAATCTCTAAATCCATTCTCTGACAGCACAGGCTCTGCTCTGAATGTTCATGATAGGAAGGAAATCTCAGACTCATGGGATGATTAGGGTTGGAAAAGGCCTTTAAGGTCATCCATCAACCCACCACCACCACAGTCACCATCAAACCACGTCCCCAGGGCCACATCCACAGGGATTTGAACACTGCCAGGGAAGGGGGCTCCAACGCTGCCCTGGGCAGCAGTGCCAGGGCTTTACAGCCCTCACAGTGAGGAACTTCCCAAATATCCACCCTGAGCCTGCCCTGGCCCCTGAGCCCGTTCCTTCTCCTGTCCCTGGGAGCAGATCCCAAATCCCCCTGGCTGTCCCCTCCTGGTAGGAGCTGTGCAGAGCCAAAAGAGCCCCCTGAGCTTCCTTTGCTCTGGGCTGAGCCCCTTCCCAGCTCCATTCCTGGCTCCAGCCCCTTCCCCAGCTCCATTCCTGGCTCCAGCCCCTTCCCCAGCTCCATTCCTGGCTCCAGAAGTGCTCCAGCCCCTCCATGTCCTTGCTATTCCCAAGCTGAATGCATTAACCCTTTATATAACCCCTTTACTTCCATGGATCAGTAACTCGGAGATGCCCTGTCTGATCCAGGGGAAAGGGTGGAAAATCCCCACGGATTGCTGTGGGAGGCCCCAGCCCCAGGAACAATGGTGGGGCTGTTCTGGGTGCACAAAGCCCAGAGCTCGTCCAGAGAACCGCCCAAGGTCAAGGTGCAGCTGGCCCAGGTGAGCTGGGTGGCTCTGGGCACAAGGAGCACCTGGAGAGCAGCACAGCCCCGGGAACCCGGCAGGACAGGGGCAGGGCTGCCCTGCTGGCACTGGGATGGAAAAGGAGCCCGTGCAGCAGCTCAGATCCCAAAAACACATCAGCTGGAGGAGGCTGGAGAGGGAAGAAGTGTCAGGGTGGGCGTCAGTCTCTTGGAAGTTACCTGATCTTCCCAAGAGCTTCTCTCCACCAAAGTTAATAGGCACAGATTCTGGTAGTTTATCTAACTCCCCAGCCAGGCTCGTTCTGGGTTTGGGGGGGTTTCTGTGCTCTCAGCTCCTGTTTAATTTGGGGCTCTGTGCTCTCAGCTCCTATTCAGTTTGAGTTTCTGGAGGGGTTCTGTGTTCTCAGCTCCAGTTCAGTTTGAGTTTCTGGAGGGGTTCTGTGCTCTCAGCTCCTATTTAATTTGGGGCTCTGTGCGCTTGGCTCCTGTTTAATTTGGTTTTTTGGGGGGGTTCTGTAAAAAGCAGGGAATTTGTTTTGTGTGGAAGAGCAGAGATCAGAGAATATTCTGAGCTGCAAGGGACACAGCAGAGAGCTCAGTGGGAGTGTCTGGGTGTGCCTGAGTGAGTATTTCTGTGTGTGTGTGCACTGGAAGCTTCTGCAGATTAAACCCGTATTTATTCCTGGCTGGATTATCAAGATAATGCTGATTGTTTGCCCCCAACTTTTTTCACAAAAGCCTGAAAGGTGTTTGAAGGCATTCCTGGAATCCAAGCCACGCTATCGTTGGATGCCACTGACAGCTGGAACACGTCAGGCATTCGGGGCAGGCAGGATCAGCCCACTCTGCTCCCATCTCACCTCTCTGCAGCTCAGCCTTCCTGAGCCCTCACTGCCAGGGACAGCACATTTTCCTGTGCTGCACGTTAATCCATTATTAATCCGAATTCACATTAACCCAAATTAATGCTTTTACCACTGAGCCCATTCCCCTGAGAAGCTCCCACTGCCCCGAATTCCCCAGGTGCAGGACAATTTACCCAGGCCAAGGTGTGACAAGTGGTGATCCTTTCAAACCCAGAGATTAATGTGGAAACTCTCACCCCGCTGAGAAATAGCCTGTAAATGCAAGACATGACTGAAATTAGGAGGAGTGGCAGATTTTCATGTATCTGGTCTTTCAGGTCAAAACAATTTCCCAGTTTGCATCAAGTCATGAAAAGGGGCAGTTCTTAACACTGGTAAATTTTCCCTGATAGGAAGAATTCCCAGTAGCAGGGAAAATTAAACCAGGCTGGAGAATCAAGCCTGCTGAATTAAACAGAAATTGTGTGATCTGGGCACAACAGGGTGTAAACGAGTTTCTTTCTCTGCTGGGACTTCCCACCTTTTTTTTTTTTGTGCTAACAAGACATAGTCGGGACAGGAAGGAAAATCACCCATTTTAGGAGACCAGAATTTGTCCCTGGAGTGTGTAACTGAATTGCTGTGGTTGAGCACTGAACATGGCAGGGGGGAAGGAGGACAAATTCCTCCCTCCAGCCTCAGTCAAGGGGCCTGATTTTAAATATCCGGATTATAATCAGCAGGAGGTGAGCTGGGTCTTGCACCATCACTTGTTTGAAATGGGTGAATGTCTTGGCCAGAGGCAGGCAGGATTTCCAAGGAATCCCCCAAATCCTGGTGTATTTCTTTCTTTCTACACGAGCCGAGCACCGAGTGAGATTTTCGCTGTCCACTAGATGGCAAATGGCTCCAGCAGCCTCGGACTCGGGGCTGTCTGCTGGGACCGGGTTCCTGCTGGCGTTGGGCTGGAAAAAACACCCACTGAGGCCTCAAAAATAAAACAGATTCAGTCCTGCCAGCCTGCTCCCCAGGAAGAAAAAGCTGAGTTAGGATACAAAGCGTTAGAGTTCATTCTTCCAGGTTTCCAATCCAGTTAAATGTTTATTTTCACTTGTCATTAAGCCCCATTTGGGGATCAATGAACTGTTTTTTGATTTCTTGTTGGAATCTGGAATGCAGAGAATATTTCTCTGCATGTCTTAAAGGATCCAACCCCTCTGACAAATCCTGCTTCTAACCTCTGTCCATGGAAAGGGCTTTGGGATGAAACAGAATTTTCATTAATCTAAATTAACAGACCATATTTGTAATTTTTGCTGCACTTGAAGTCAAAATTAGTGAGGTGTTTCCCTTAAAAAAGGATGGAAAAGACACAATTTGATATTCAGCTGCATGGCAGTCAGAGCAGAGAGAGGCTGCTGGCAACCTTAACTTACCCAGTGTAACTCCAGTCACTGAGTTACAGAAAATAGAATAAGGCACACTTTCATCTTTGAATTTTTAAGACTAAACTTTAAAAAGTATTTTTTAATGACTCAATCTTCTCCACTGTTATGTACAATTTGCTTTCCCTTTCTGATTCCAGCCCTAACAATAAATAAACAGAGCAAATATTAGACATGCTTGTCTAATTTTTCCTCTTGATTTGCTGATGTGATTACAAGCTGTTGACTTAGTCATTAATATCTCGTGCTGAGAGATCAGCTAACACTGCCAGAAAATATTCCATCTCTGCTCAGCACTCAGACTGTCAGTTAAATCATTCCATGTTATTTATCAAAATTGTCAACAAAATCATTTCTGCTGAGCCGAGTCTGGGTTTTTTCCCCGTTGATGAAGATTAGGACTCCTCAGTTCTCAAACCCAAGGACAAAATTTAGTGATTATTCCCAGGAACTTGGTTCATTTAGGGCTGTGAGAGCTTTTAAATGGAGCTTTCATGAAGGAAAAAATGGTATTCCTCAAAAAGCCTCCTTGGACATGGAGCTGACAAGGAAAGGGGACAAGGCTGGGAGGTTTCTGAAAGGTTTTCTTCTGCAATCTTATTTTTGTCAGTGTCACTGGAGCTGCTCAGAGAGCTTCCTGAAGTTTAACACCCACGTGAATACCAAAGCACCACACAATAATTGCATGATGAGAGAAAGAATTTCAAAAATGGAAAATGAAAACTTTCTCTTGACCTTTTTCTGTCAAACTCTTCTGTGAAGGGAGTGTGATAAGAAGCCTGCAGAGTCCAAACCCCTGGGATTAAACAGCAGCTCCTCCCTCTTCATTAGCACTGCTCTCACTTTCTGTGTGGAGATATCAAATAGCAATTGATATTTTTGAACGTGTCTCACCAGGTTTGAATTAATTGAGGACTGAATTAATAAATTGTGTGACCATAAAATGTATTAAATTTTTAATATCATTAGAGACTGCATCCATATTTACCAAGGTGTGTACCAGGCTCACAGGAGGGGAGACAAATCAAGAGATTTGAGACATTTCCCATCCTGTAAATGATATAAGCAAACAGCTTCCTGCCCCTTGAAGTATGTGTGCATTTCTAAGTGTTTGTTCATTTTGAGAACAAAAAAAGCCAGATTCAATGCTGGACTGTGACTGTCCTGTGAAAGGATCTAAGAATTTCCTGGGAATCCCCCTCTGGCTGCAGGGCTGGGCAGTGAACTTGGTGGGTGCTCCAAATTTCCAGAGTGGCAGCTCCAAATATCAGCTGGGCCTTTGCTGCACGTGACTGACAGGCCACTGGCAGCAAGGCCATGGCCAGCTGCTTCTCCAGCTCTTTTCTTTCTGTTTCAGTTCCTCAGGCTTTGCTGGAGCTCCCAGCTTCTCCTCATTCCTCTGTGCTGACCCCTGAACCAGCCCAGGTTCTCTGGATGGAGTCCCTGGAGCTTCTGCCACCTCAGCAGCGTGGAAGGAGGGAGGAAGGGGAATTTCCAGTGGCAGTGCAGGTACTGTGTGTGCCCTGCTGGTCTGTGGGATGCTCATCCCTCTCACTCACCTGGGAATGGCTGAGGGAGACGAGCCCTGGGCTCCCCACACCGAGCCTGGGGTGCTGGGATCACACAGGTGAAGGAATTCTGGGATCAGGAGGAGCTGGGATCACACAGGTTAAGGAATTCCCTGGATCAGGAGGAGTTGGAATCACACAGGTTAAGGAATTCCCTGGATCAGGAGGAGTTGGAATCACACAGTTTAAGGAATTCCCTGGCTTAGGAGGAGCTGGGATCACACAGGTGAAGGAATTCCCTGGTCAGGAGGAGTTGGAATCACACAGTTTAAGGAATTCCCTGGCTCAGGAGGAGGTGGTGTCTCTCAGTTTAAGGAATTCCCTGTCCTTGCCCAGCCTTCTCCCTTTCCTTTTACCCCCTGTTTTTTTTTCTCAATCACACAGGCTGTGATGCAGTGCCACGTTTGTCCCCCCACCCTTTCAATAAATGCTATCCTTCCATTTTCCAGTGCCAGATGAAATGGGAATAGAGCCCCTGGGAAGAGCCCATTTATGGACAGGGAATCCAGAGCAGCCCTGGACCAAGGCATACGGGAATAAGGCCTTGGGCAGATGCAGGAATGGAAACTAATTTTAGTTATTCCATTGCAAGCTCATCACACTGTCAGTGTCACACTCCTCTTTATCTCCCATCTCACACCCAGCAGTTACCTCATGCCACAGCTATCTCCCGACAGGGACCGTTGTGGGGCATTTTTGCAATAATTCCATCCCTGTATTTTGGAAAACCTCAAATCACATGCTGTGGTTGCTACAGCACGTTTGCATCCCTCTGCTGCTTCCCTGCAATGCTGTGACTGAGGGCCCTGATTAGGGAGCAGCCTTGATCCAAAATTCCTGAAAAAATAATTAAAAAAAAAGGACCAGAGAAACATTTTTTCCCATTTTAAAAGAAGCCTACCATGCAGTAAGAATCTAATTTAAAAGTCATAATGAAATTTTTAAGGTGTGGACTGCTGGACCAAAACCCAGATGAGTTTACAGGTGGGGAGGGGTCACACAGGCGTGATGCAGATAAATGGGGTAAATGTGTGAGGAAGAACGAGTCGGGGTGCTTGGGACCATGCATGGAGTCTGTTGTGTGTTCTCCTTCAGGGGAGCACACCTAGAAAAGCTCCTCTGGCTCTGCTCACCTGCCTCACCTGAGAAACAGAGAATTCCCTCAGTCTCTGACCACGGGCCAGCTGCACACCCCAGAATACTCAGAGTGAGAGAGGAGACCCAGCTGAAAACCTCAGAGTGACACAAATGCTGAAGAAATCCTTTCAAATTCAAAACCTTCAGGCCTGAACCTCCCAAAAACCCCCTTTGAATCCCTTGGAAAGGAGTTCCACAGATCCCAGTACAGCACACAGCAGCTCTTACAAGGTGCCTCTTTAATTGATATCTGCACATATATATAGATGAAATCAGTGCATTTTTGACGTGAATATTGAAGCATTAAAAAAGGAAATGCTCTGGAGGCATTATCACCCTCATGACTAATGTCCTGTGTCACAGGCTGTGACAAGCAGCCCCAAAGATTTCCTTTACAGGGCTCACTGCTGTGCTGCACTGAAGGGTTAAGGCCAAGCCAATTCGCAGGGGTTTTAATGTTAACCTCACTTCCTGTGGAATTAAAGACCCTAATTTGGTGATGAATCAACAAAACCAGACTGCACTTTTCTCCTAATTAACAGAAACGACCCAAACCCATCCAAAGTTTATCCAAAGTTTCCCCAAGATTTCTGTGCTCAGCTGTGGAAAGACACAATATCGAGCGATCAGTCTTTGATGAGGCTGTAGAGGATTTATAGATAGCCATGAACTCCACAGTTCCTAACCAGTCTTGTTAAGCTCCATTATCAGTTTCTAATGTGGTTCAGCAATAACAGAGATCTCAGTAACACCCTTTCCCTCTAGAATCAGAAGAAGAAAAGTTGAATAAAATGAGGTTAAAATGCCATGTCGGTGTCTGGCTTCATGACAGCCACACTGCACATGATTTTCACAAAAATATTGATATTTAATTAGAAACATAGAGGGTGAATTTAAAGCAGGCATGACTTGAGCCTGGTTCTCATTCTTGTGGCTGTTTGTGATAGATTCTGACAAACGACAAAGGAAAAAAACTGCAGAGATGGGGCAGCAAATGAATGGATGTGCTTGGACAAAAAGCAGAGTCCAGCAAACCCAGGGGGTCAATGGTTTAGCCCTTGGGTAAAGTTCTTAGAGCTTGCAAGGAAAGCTGTGCAGCACGAGCAGAAATGTGTCCTTATCTCGAGTGCTGAGCCCCTCGGGCCAGGCGCTGAGCTCCGGCCACGCTGCCGGAACAGGAGCACTTGGGACAGCCTTGGAGAGCAGCGAGGTTTAAGTGGACGATGCTATCTCAGAACCAGACCAAGTTTGCCTGCACGCTGCTCACATTCTGTTGAAATTCACATGCTGACCCAAAAACCGCCATTAATTTTAGCACATGTTTTTTGCAATGTCATTTCTGTTTTCTCCATGCTGTCCCCCTGAGCTCTTTGAATTGATGTGAACCTGAAATCAGTCACCTCTTGGCCCTTGATAATTTTTTGTTTAGCAGTGCTGTGACTAAATCAAGTGTAACGGTGATTTGCCAAGTCACATGAAAGATGAAGGAAATAAAGATTTTTCTGAATTGTTTGCAAGTACTCCAGTCACAGAATCATGGAATACCTCAAGCTGGATGTGATCCATGGGGATCACCATGTCCAGCTCCCTGCTCCTCGGAGGATGTGGTTGTCCTTGCTCACCCTGAGCTCTCCTCTGCATCCAGGGCCTGCTGTCTGTGCTCTTGGTAGCACCAAGAGATTTTCTCTCAGGCTTTGCGTTACAGAAGAACGGAATTTTTCCCCAAAGAAATTCCTCTGTAAGTTTAACAGAGAGACCCGACTCTAAATTAGTTGTGAAGAGGGCAGAGGGAGCTGCTGCTGGCCCGTGGTGTGAAATGGGTGCCTTTGGAGAGAGGCTCTGTGGAATTTACGTGTCCGCCTGGGACCCGGCGGTTCACACACGGCAGGCAAAGCCAGCTGCCGGGAGGGAGAAAGGAAGGGCAGCTCCTCTCTGAGGAGAAACTTGTCCTATCTCTGAGAGTCCCGCACAGAATGTTTACAAAACGCTCATTAAGGGAGAGGGGATGGAGAGATAGCAACAAATCTGGTGAGCAGCTCCCAGTGGCCGAGATAAGGGAGGCAAGGCGGCCATAGAGGAGAGCGAGCTCCAATTACCAGGACCTGGTTTTGGGGAGGGGGAAGGGGCAGACAGACAGGACGGATCACAAGCTTCAAGACAAGAGCTTCCAAACTTGTCATCCGTGTGTGACACAAGCTGCGCACGACCCAGCGGATAAAACGGCCCCGAGCCCACAGGGGAGCCAGAGCTCGCTGAGCGCGGCCGGAGGCGCGGCCAAGCCATGGGTGCTGCTGTCCTCCAGCTCTGGGCTGCCCTCTCCCTCCTGCTTCACCTTGCAGCCTGCAGTCCCATCCAGAGCTTGGAGCACTCTTCCCTGGAGGAAGACGTGCCTCTGTTCGATGAGATCCTCTCCGAGCAGGATGGGGTTGATTTCAACACGCTGCTGCAGAACATGAAGAATGAGTTTTTGAAGACATTGAACCTCTCGGACATCCCCCTGCACGAGTCGGCCAAGGTGGACCCGCCAGAGTACATGCTAGAGCTCTACAACAGGTTTGCCACAGACAGGACATCGATGCCTTCTGCAAACATCATCAGGAGCTTCAAAAACGAAGGTAGGAGCTGCTGACCTCTGGGAGAAGTGGAGAGAAAGCGTCTTTAGAGCCACTGTGAAATGTTCTGACAGGTGCAGGGCGTGAACCCTGCTGGGGAAAAGGCTTTTGGTGAGGGTGGCCTTGGGAATCAGCAGCTGTGGCAGGGCTGGTGAGAGCCTTGTCCTTAGCTCTGGAGAATGAAGGGTTGAGGGGAAGATGTGTCTGACATTGGGGCAGCACCAAGTGTAACTTTGGTGCATCAACTTCTTTATCCCCATAGTGACACACATCCTTTGTAATCTGGTTGATATTTTTAAGTGGATTGCCTAAGTAATATTTGAAATTAGGGCTAGACTAATCTTTACACACTGTTCAAAGTGTATTTTCAGGTGTAATATTTTAGAATTAGGAACTTAACCAAGTACAGCTTTCTGTTAATGCCTTCTCACTGTTGATCCCCGTGGCATTTGTAAAGTTTTCTTCCTTTGGCACTGGTGTCCAGAAAATACTCAAAAATAAGTGAAGAGGAATTTTGGAGAGCCAATATTCTGTTACTTTGGAGTAGCAGACTATATCCTAAAAAAACCAAACCCACAAAACCCAAAGAAACCTAATTATCACAGAATCACAGAATGTTCTGAGTGGAAGGGACCCACAAGGATCTTCAAGTCCAGCTCTCAGGTGAATGGTGCACACAGGGATCAAGGACGTAACCTTGGCACTATTAACCCCTGCTCCAACTGAGCAAATGCCCCTGTGCCATTTCCCTCTCTTTTTTTCTCTGTTTTTCCTTCCACATTCCCCTCTGTTCAACGAGGATGAGATAAGGCTGCAGCACTAACATTCAATAATTTGCCTTTTCACACCAACACACCTTTCATGCTAAAAACGTTTTTCAGCTCAACAATTCCAAATGTCCACGTGGCAAATGCAAGAGCTTTGCTTCATGTTCAGTTACCCAGGGGCACATGTGGCTGTTCAAGCTGCCACGGGGCCTCTCCCATCCTCTGTTTAATTGGGGAAGTTAAGGGCATTATTGCTTTTTCCTCAACGTTTGCAGTTTCAAAGAGGAGAGGCTGGGTGGAAGTCACTTGAGTTCTGCAGGGCAGTGAGGAGAGAATCCCAAAGCTCTGTTCTGCTCCCATCTCCTGCCAGGCCCGGGCACCCTTCACCAGCAGCAGCTTTCTGGTGTGAAGAGACTCTGCCCTGTGGTTTAAAGTTTCTTTCCATCTCCTTTCCTCCGGCGTGGAGGAATTTACTGGAGGGTTGGTGGCCAACCAGTTGCAGGCACTGGTGGCCAGTTGCTCACCCTGTCCCTGCTCAGCAGCAGGAGTGAAGGCACACACGGGGGAGGTGTTGTCCTCATTTTGTGCTCTTTGAGCAAGAAATAATGGGACAAAGATTGCCAAGTGCAGTGTGGTAAAGAGCAAAACACCCCGTGGTTTAGTGATGCAAAACTGAGATCATTCCACCTGCAAAAATTCAGGTTTGCAGCCCCAAAATGGCACGGCCTGGCCTTTGCCAGGTGGTGTTGGCAGCTCTGTGCTGTCCTGCTGTGCCTCTTGCAGAAGTTCTGCACCAAAAGGGGAAAATTCTTAAATTTCTGCCATTTCTCATCTCTTCCAATCCAAACCAGCAGTGAGACCGCTGAAGGGAGCACAGCTTCACAAATACATGCAATTCATGTTTTTCATGTGTCCTCAAAGTCTGGCTAATTAAGAACCATCCCTTTCATGCTAAAGAGCTCTTTTGATGGAGAAATTAATTGCTTGCAATGAGAAGGACTGGAGAAACAGAATTGTTTTGTTCACCTGCCTGCTGAAAACTGGCAGTAATCCCAGTTTCATTTCTATCCATTAAATCCTTTATTATAGAAATAGAACAGCTGGCATGGCTGGAATTAGCTCTTTGTTTTAGCCCATGGACCAGAACAGTTTAGTTGTAAATGGGGCTGTAATCAGTGCTTAACATTTGAAATAAAGTTTTAAGGGAATTTTTTCTTTTTCTATGGAGTCCAAATCTCCCTTCCCAACTCTGCCAGGGGTGTGCTGGAAACAGCAGAAGGTCTGGCACCCCATGGACTTCCAGCTGGAGTCACACCCTGGCTGTGCGAGAGGTGCTCAGGGTCTGCACAGCAGGTCCCACCTTTACCAACTGGCAGGGGAATGGAAGCAGAATCCACCCTCATTTTTAAAAAAAATCTTTAAAGAGATGAAAATGCAAAATATAAAAAAAATAAATAAAAAAAAAAGGAAAAAGGCGGGTGCCTCAAAGCCTCCAAACTGGAGTCAAACAGCACAAGTCACGTGCTGGAGTTCACAGCTTGCCTAAGTGCACTGGTGGAGCATGGCCAGGCCTTGTGGCTTTATCAGAGTCATTTTTCTACAAACACAGAAAAATTGGGGAGGGCAGAGATGAAGGGAGTAACAGGTCACAAACAGTTTGCCCTTGCATTAATTATAGTTCCAGCCTCTGTGTTCTGGGTTACGAGGAGGCAGCAAATGCACCCTCGTGAGCAGATCCTGCACTGAGGGAAAGTGGATGCTGCTGTGCAGACCCCAGCAGGGCAGCCCAGGTGACAGCACTGTCCTTCCCACCTGTCCTATTCCCAAAGGTGCCCGGGGGCCTGGCTGAGTGCAGCTGGGTGCCCACCCAAAGCCCACGGGGCTGCTGTGGCTGCCAGGTCACCCTGGTGTCACCCCCTGCTCCTCCTGAGGTCAAACATCTTCCAGAGCAGCTTTTCCTCCCCCAGAGCTTGGCCCTTTCCATGCCTGAGAGGTGTTTGAGCAGCAGGGAATTCCTGCTAGCACGGGAACACTGCAGCACACACATTTCTTGTGTTTGCAGCTTGCACGTTTCACGTTGGCTCCAGTGCCAGTCCTTCCTGCACCCATGACTGTTTTCTCCATTTATTAAACAGTTGCTGTGCAGCCGCCTAGAAGTGATTTTTATGTCACTATTAGGCAACATATTTTTAATACATAAACCTTCCAGCTGGCAAAGAAGTCCCTGGAAAGCCTGGGGGCAGAAGGAGGGTCACTAAATCCAGGTCTGTAGCATGTCTGGGACCTTGGTGTCCTTACACATCTGAAATAAGCTCGGCCCTTGTTCCAAGCACACCTGTGGGAAGTGCTGAAAAAACATTTTCCTGGAGCTGTCCGGGTGAAACCCAGCAGGCTGCATGACCCTCAGCACGTGTGCTTCTGGATGTATCCACTCTCCTAAAAAACATTTGGTTTTTTGTCCCTGCCAGACTTGGATTCCCACCCTGTTGGTGTCACAGGAACTCGGAAGTACCCGCTGCTGTTCAACGTCTCCATCCCTCACCACGAGGAGATCACCATGGCAGAGCTGAGGCTCTACACCCTGGTGGAGCGGGACCAGAGGCTCTACGAGGGCCTCGACAGGAAGGTCACCATCTTCGAAGTGCTGGACAGCCCCGGGGAGGACAGGAAGATGGTGGCCCTGGCCTCCAGGCACATCTACGGCACGAGCAGCGAGTGGGAGAGCTTCGAGGTGACGGAGGCGCTGCGGCGCTGGCGCAGGGCCGGGCTGAGCACGCACCGGCTGGAGGTTCACATCGAGAGCAGGGAGGGGCAGGAGCACAACGGGCAGGGCAAGCTCGACATCGACATCAACTCCGAGGCCAAGCACGTGCCCCTGCTGGTCGTGTACTCCGACGACCAAAGCAACGACAAGAAGGAGGAGAAGGAAGAGCTGAACGAGATGATAGACCACGAGCAGCTGCTGGAGCTGGAGGAGCTGGAGGTTGGCAACTTCCACGAGAGGCCGGGCGAGGAGGCGCTGCTGCAGATGCGCTCCAACATCATCTACGACTCCAGCGCCCGCATCCGCAGGAACGCCAAAGGCAACTACTGCAAGAAGACCCCGCTCTACATCGACTTCAAGGAGATTGGCTGGGACTCCTGGATCATCGCCCCCGCCGGCTACGAAGCGTACGAGTGCCACGGGGTGTGCGCCTACCCCCTGACAGAGCACGTCACGCCCACCAAGCACGCCATCGTCAAGACTTTGGTTCACCTGAAGAACCCCCAGAAAGCCTCCAAGGCCTGCTGCGTGCCCACCAAACTCGACCCCATCTCCATCCTGTACCTGGATGCAGGGGTGGTCACCTACAAGTTCAAGTACGAGGGCATGGTGGTGTCAGAGTGTGGCTGCAGATAGTAGGAGGGAACGCACGCGCGGGGAGGGCACGGGGGGAGTATTTAATGATTCAGTCTGTAAATTTGTACATTTGGGATTTGCTATTTAATGAGGTTATTTAATGAGGCCTGTACAGATAATTGTATGTTTCCTGTCAGGGGGAATGGGCACGTTGGGTAGGGATTGTATATTTTGTTCCATTTGCTTCCTTCTCGCTGCTCTTCGCTGTCCAGGTCGCCACCGAGTCTCTGCTCCTGTCAGGGCATGGAGCTGATCACTGGAATGTTTGGCAGGGCTCTTGCTGCCAAAAGGGCACATCCAAATTCACGGAAATAAAGGCATATTTTTGTACTTGATCGATGTTGATTGGCATCTCCAGGGCTTCCCAGAGCTGTTCAAGAGACGTGAGTGATGGGCAATCACACCCAGATTGTTCAGTGTTCTGTAATATCTTTAAAAAGGTCTTTAGGTCTTTACCTGCTCTTTTTTTTCTTAATTTTTCTCTGTAGATCTTACATCTTGATCATTCTCAAGCTCCTGAATCACTGAGGTGCAAACAAAGTGGGTTTTTTTCCTTTTTTCTTGATACTTTTTTAACTCTTTCCCTGTTTCAGTCAAAGGCTAACAGGCAGGGATAGTTTGGCATCTGGAGCAGGAGGGCACCATTCCCTTTCCCACCTTTCTTAGGAAAGCAAATGGCCCAGGAGCAGTTCCAGGCACGGGCCAAGGTGAGAAATTCCCCCTGTGCAGGTTTATTACAGAACCTGTCTGAGGCAGCTCTGGCTTTGCTGCAGCAGCCGTGGGTTGGCTCTCAAGGGGCAGAGCTTTAGGAGGCAGAAGGAAGCGCAACAAATTTCCTGAACTCTTGGGACTGCACCAGCTAAAATTGCCCTTGAAATTCCTACCAGCTCAGAAGCAGCCCCCGTTCCCAGCCAGGAAATCCCATCCAGCTGTGCAGAACAGCAGAGCCCTCTGTGCCAGGGGCACACAGCATCCTCCCTTTCTGTGAGGGCAGAATTGTCCATCCCCAGGGAGATTCCTCCCCCCAGGCTCCACGGATGGAGTCACATGCCATGTTTCCAGCACTCTTCTGCAGCAAATCCTGGTGATAAGGAGGTGTTGGAGTTGAGAAACAATAGACCCGTCACTTTATTTATACTAAGCTGCAAATTTGTCAGATTCTTGGGAAAGTGTAAGTGATGTTGACTCTTTTAGCCTCTACCAGAGCCTACTGTATTGTCCCTGCATCTGTTTTACACTTTTAAGGGAAAGTTATCTTCCCTGGAAGTGATAAGGGTCTTTGAAAGAATCACTCCAACACTTCATGGGAATGAACACCAAGGACTTTATCACACACCAACTAAACCCAATTTCACCCATTTTCACACATACTCTTCTGTGCTTCCCATAATTTATTGACCTATTTATTGACTGCCTGCCTTTGTAATATAATGTAGAATACAGAATGTTTTATTTTTGTGCTTGTGTGTAATCCCACTTGGATAAAAACTGATCCTACTTGACATGGAATCTCTCTGTTGAGTTGTGTGGCGCAGAGAATGAGGTTGCTGCCTTCTTTTCCTCCCCTGGACGCTCATAAATCCCCCGTGGCTCAGTTTCCCCCTCTCCTGCGGAGCTGCTCCCTCGCTGCAGTGATTTCAGTGGAGTTCTGGAGTCTTGCAGGGGTATCCCAGCCCTAAGTGCTCAGCTGTGGAGTTCGTTGCAGAGTTAGGCAGTCTCCAGATAGTGACCCACGCCCTGGGCTGTGGAATTGCTCTCCTGCTCACGCTGGCAGTGAGTGGCAGCCCTGAGAGACCTTTCCCCGAGCCACTCTGCCACCAGAGCCCCAGGAATTTGGGAGAGGTGTGACATTGGCCCTGCTGCCACCAGCCACAGCAGCCAACGGCTCAAGTGTGACCACACAGACCTTTTCAAAACCATCCACGACTCCTCTGAAGCCGTGTGCCAAGACAAGCCACTCACCTTGTTAGCAGTGATAATCCAGCATTAGGGAGATAATCCGACATTTGCTTTTATCATCTCATTTCTGCGGGCGGCCCCGTGGCAGAGATCTGCCCTCCCTTTCCCCCTGTCCTGCCCTGGCAGCACCAGAGCAGGCTGCAGGGGCAGCTGTGCCCTAAAAACAATAAACAACAGCCAGAAATGTGTGAAATCTCGCTTTAAATTCTCAAGCAGAGCAGTGCCTGCGCTCTGTGTCTGTCAGAGATCTGCTGGAGCAGGGTTCTGGTACAAAGCAAACACAGGCAACGTGTCCTTTTATCAGAACTTCTACAAGACCACTGAAATTGTGAATAAAAACTAACAGTATCCTTCAGGATTAGGGAGCAGCCAGTCGGTTCCAGTGAGGAACTTCTCTTTATAAAGAAAGAAGAAGTGTCCTGCTCATTGGGGAGGATTTCAGCCAGAGTTTGTGGTGAAAGAAGGAAAGATGTGTCTCATTTCTGGGAGGAAACTGAGCATTTCTTGAATCCTTCAGCTGCACCTGAGATCAGAACTGCTGGGAATGGGGTTTCCTTTATCAGGGGTGTCTGTCAGGGCTCCACAGCTGCTCTGTGAGCAAAATCCTGCCTTGGCCCTTACTTTGAACCATGCAAAGGCATTTCTTGGATGTTCGTGCAGTTCAGAGATCAGAGACCAAGAAAACAACAGGGGGGCAGTTGTTTCCCAAAGATCTTTCCCCAAGCAGAAAATCAGGGCTGTTTCTGCAAGTTCAGAAGTGCTTGGCTTCAAAGGCCCTGTCCAAAGAGACACAACACTCACAAATCACAGGGTGAGGGTGTGACAGGAGCCAGGGCTGCCAAGATGGGAGTCCCAGGAGCCCCTGAAAAAATGTTCCAAGTCCCTGAAAAAATGTTCCACTGCATGTTTTCATTTGCTTTGTTTCTACTCTTCTTACTTCCATCCATCCACATTAGTACTGGGACTTCTGCTTCTAAAATAATTCATTTGTTACATTAAATTCTGGTGTGCATTGATTCTCCTTTCACTTCTGATCTACTTTATCTCAACTTGTCAGCAGATGTTTGACTTAAATCTTCAATTAAATCTAAATTTTAGAAAGGTTTGGGGAAAATATGGCTTCATTGTGGAAGTATCTATCCATCCATCCATCCATCATCCATCCATCCATCCATCCATCCATCATCCATCCATCCATCCATCCATCCATCCATCCATCCATCCATCCATCCATCCATCCATCCATCCATCCATCCATCCATCCATCCATCCATCCATCCATCATCCATCCATCCATGGCTCATGTCCACCCCATTTGGGGGTGCCCAAATGCAAATATTTTGGGGGGAAAAATATTGTGGACACATCTCTTTGCAAGGTCTCTGGTGAGAACCTCTGGAGCTAAAGCCATGAGATGAACCTCGCCAAAACTGAGCTCACACAGGAAAGATCATCCAAAGCAGCAGCCAGAACCTGTTCCAAATTTCTCCTCCCCAAAACTACTGCACTGCCCTTCTGAGACAGCTCAGGGAGCAAAGCAAACCACAGCCTGCAGCAGTGCAGAATTACCAAAGTCAGAGTGATTTTTGCAAACCACAACCTGCAGCAGAGCAGAATTACCAAAGTCAGAGTGATTTTTGACTGCCCCAGGCAGTTTGGTGCCTGGGTTACCCACAGCTCAATGGGAGAGGTGCAGTTTAGGATTTTCTGTGACACACACTGAGCCAAAGCCCTGCAGAATCTGCTGGGATTTTAGAGAGGGGGAGGAAAAAAAAAAAAACCAAAACAGGAAGATTTTGTGGCACTTGAACATCTGCTTCAAACATTTGAAAAACTACAGCCCAGTGTTAATTTAAACTTCCTTATAACCCAGTTCAACATTTGGAGTGCAAACACTGTTAATAGGATGGGAACGGGGGTGGTGGTGGTTTGCTTTCTATATTGGGAAACAAAACCAGAACAAAACCAGCTTGAGATAGAGCTTTTGTTTATGTTGCTGACCCATCTGTCTTCATTAATGCATTATTTACAGGAAAAGTTAAAAAATTAGCTTCTGCTCCCTCTTCAAGTGCAGCAGCAACAAATAAAGGCGGAATAGTTCATTTGCCCTCGACTAAAAATGGAAATTCTTATCAGCACCCCTTGGAAGAAGAGGTTTGTGCTGGGGGTGTGTTCTGCTTGGGTTTCAGTGCTGGGAGTGGGGATTTGGGTGTTCCAGCCCGGGCAGTGCCAGGGCTGCAGGGCAGCTGCTGTGTCACAGAAAGCACAGAACAGCCACCAAAGGTGACCCTGCTCCTACTCTGAACTGCTGCTTTGACATCAAAAGGAGAAATTCTGGGGTTCTTCCCCCGTGCTGACCCATGTGTGATTTTCCTGGGTAGAAAAGGTTGGGGGCTCAGCCCTGGCATGGCCCAGGAATCACCCAGGCCATGCTCAGGGGGATTCTGTGCCCAGCACAAGCTCATCCACCTCCAGCTCAGCACTGCAGCTCAGCAGGACTTTTGATTCTATTTTTGAAGTAAAGACAGGAAATAGGAGGGATAAAAGCAATCAACAAAGCTGCAATAAAGGAAATTATACGAGAGGAATGGATTTCCGTGACACAGAGCAGGAGGGCGTTGGCTTGTTCCCTATCCCCAAATATTTTTTGATGACCAACAAAGGCGACACGCTGTGTTTCAGTTTATTTGGGCAGTAGCATTCATTCAATATTAACACCGTTTTTCTGCACCATTTTTTATGGACACCATTTTCCTGCAGTGCCTTTGGGCTGAGCGCTGCTGGCTGCAGCTTTCCAGCTGCCCAGGCAATGTCCTTCAGCTCTGTGTGACTGAGCCTGTCCAGGCTGGCAGCTCCACAAGGTGTTGAAAATGTCTGTGTCGAGTTAAGTGAGAAGGTTTAAGGCAGGGTGGTCTCTGCAATCAGGTACAGTAGCTGGCTAGCAACAGCAGCTAAACAACAGCCCGGCCTGCCAGGCAGCTCAGGTTTATGTTGGCTTTGCTGTAGCAACTCCTTATCAGGCAGAGATTAGAGCAGTTCCCATCAGTTGTTGTGAGATTTGGTGGAATCCGTTTCCTGAGCTGTCACCGCTGCCTGCTCGGGCACGGAGGGGATGCAAAAACTGCAGCACTGCTGCGGCTCCTCCTGCTCTGTCACCGCCAGGTTTGGGGTTAAAATTGGGTTCAATTCCTTCAGGTTTGGTACAGGGGAGGGATGGGTGCCTGTGGGGATGGGCTGGAATTCCCAGAGCAGCTGTGGCTGCCCCTGGATCCCTGGGAGTGTCCCAGGCCAGGCTGGACGGGGTTTGGAGCTGAAGGTGTCCCTGGCAGGGCAGGGGTAGCACTGGGTGGGCTCTGAGTCCCTCCCAACCCAAACCTTCCCATGATTTTAAATTCCCAGCTGTGCCCAGAGAAGTTTCCAGGCTGAGCCCTGACCCAGCTGAACTGGGAGCAGAGCGAAGGAACTGCGGAAGTGAGCCCTGGGCCATTTCTGCAACCCCTGGCACGGGGCTCTCCAGGTGTGCTCCTCACCTGCTCTGCACTGAACCCCCTGGGTTAAAACAGGATCCTCAGGACACCCACGGGCTGGTGCAGAGGTTGAAAAGTGTTGATGTGATTCAGTTTTCACTTAGAACAGTTGATTGCTGCTGAGACAGCCACAAAATAACATCATACAAACCAGAGGGGTGTTAACCCTGCCCTGTCACCCAGGAACACAGCAGCCCCTGGGACTGGGCACGAGAAAACTGCTGGGGAGGAAGAATTGCACCTCTGTGCCCCCATCCTGTCCTCCTGGAGAACCCATCCTGCTCTCCTGGAGAACCCATCCTGCTCTCCTGGAGAACCCATCCTG
>VZTB01015706.1:1673-12519 GCA_013397245.1 Thryothorus ludovicianus
GTATTTAATATAAATTAATATAAACACAAATTAATAAGATACTGACTTTATGATATAATATTTAATATATTATAGTCCATTATTATGGTTTATAAGAGAATTAGTCTAAAAATAAGAATCAAAAAAATGAATTAAGGCTAAGCTGGGACAGTGGGATTCAGCTCCAGACCCAGGATGGAGCTTGAGGACTGAAGGAGCTCCTTGGCCATGGAATGCTTTGGGCTGGGAGGGACCTTGAGGTCCACCCCACCTCCCGCTCTCCCAGGCTGTCCCGGGATATCCCGGGATATCCGGACCCCGAACGGCGTCTCCAGGGCCGCGGGAACGGGACAGATCCGAGCTCTCTGCCGCGGCGTCCTGGCGCTCCATTCCCAGGGATTGTTCGGATCAGCCGGTGCTGGGGGCGTGGGCTCGTCCCACAGCCACGCCAGCACCTCAGCGGTGGTTTGGGATGGGAGAGAATGGGAAAAGAGTGGAATGGGATCTGGCAGGAGCAGGGAGATCCAGCTGGAGGAGCCTCCTCGAAGGCCGTGATTGCTGATGCAATCCAGCCAATGCACCTCAGCCGTGGTTTGGGATGGGAGAGAATGGGAAAAGAGTGGAATNGGAGAGAAGGGGAAAAGAGTGGAATGGGATCTGGCAGGAGCAGGGAGATCCAGCTGGAGGAGCCTCCTCGAAGGCCGTGATCGCTGATGTGATCCAGCCAATGCACCTCAGCCATGGTTCGGGATGGGAGAGAACGGGAGGAAAAGAATGGAATGGGATCTGGCAGGAGCAGGGAGATCCACCTGGAGGAGCCTCCTCGAAGGCTGTGATCGCTGGTGTGATCCAGCCAATGCACCTCAGCGTGGTTGGGATGGGAGAGAACGGGAGGAGAAGAGTGGAATGGGATCTGGCAGGAGCAGGGAGATCCAGCTGGAGGACGCGGCGCCTCCTCAAAGGCCATGATCGCTGGTGTGATCCAGCCAATGCACCTCAGCTGTGGTTTGGGATGGGAGAGAATGGGAGGAAAAGAGTGGAATGGGATCTGGCAGGCGCCGGGAGGTCCACCTGGCGGACGCGGCGCCTTCTCGAAGGCTGTGATCGCTGGTGTGATCCAGCCAATGCACCTCAGCCGTGGTTTGGGATGGGAGAGAATGGGAGGAGAAGAGTGGAATGGGATCTGGCAGGAGCAGGGAGATCCACCTGGAGGAGCCTCCTCGAAGGCCGTGATCACTGGTGTGATCCAGCCAATGCACGGTGATCCTCCATTTATGGAATGTGCTCTGGGAAAAGCCCCCTCCTGAGCCTGGAACTGGCCATGCCCTGTCCCCAGGCGTGGGGCTCTGCAGCGGGCACTTGGCAGGGATCTCCATCCTGCTGGGAATGCCCGGGCTGCCCTCTGCCACCGCCCTGACCTGCCGGAGTCACGCTGGGGTGGGGATCTTTGGGATGAGAAAAGACACACACACCAATATGGGGCAAGTTTAATCCGATTTATTCACCAAAGCAGCTGCATTTACGCCCTTAATCAATAAGGTTCATCTTTGTATTAATTTTCTGATTCTGCTGTTATGGGAATGCTTCTTTCTTCATTGATTGGCGTGGATTCTCTTCATCCTGTCCTTCAGCCTGTTGTTACTTATTATTTCTCTAGATCATGATTATTATACACAGACACTTTCCCATCCTTTCCCATCCACTTCTCCTTTACCCTGTTCTTTTCCCACCAGATTTAGACACCCAGATACTTCTCTGCTTTTTCTCTTAGACTTTAAATCCTTTCATATTCGTGAAGAGCAGCTAAGGCCCCAGAGCATGACAAACAGAACCTCCTTTGCTTCCCACCTGCCTGGCTCTCCACCCGGAGCTGGTTCCCGCTGGGAATGTGGAGTCTCCCATCCATCACGGGTCTGGAATAGGAGACCCCAGGCTGGTCAGCCCCAAACCCAGCCAGGATGGGGTGGGTGTGCTCTCACAGTCTGCTGCTGTGCCGTGCTTGGAGGTGGTGAAAATGTGCGACGGACAAAAAAACCCTCCCAGCTAATTTGGGGTTGAAAGATCGATCAATGTTTATTCAGAGGACTAGAGTCCTAAAGACCTGTGCTGAATTCACAAAGCTTTGATTCTCTATTTTTTTTCAAAAATTATGCATATTCATAAAGTTACCTGATTCGCCTGTGCACGTTCATCACCTGTCCCCGTGTTGTGTGTAAATTATTTGGATGTCTGCTGCAGTTGTGCAGTTCTCTTTTTAAATGAGGCGGTGATCCTTTTGATTTGAGTCAGCGCTCGTGTGGGAGGAAGTAAAGGCGTCTTCCTCACCACTTTGTCCTGTTGCCAGGTCTTTGTGACCCCTTGGTTATGGTCCAGGCTCTTCCCTTGGCTTCGAGCATCCAAAGTTTTGATTTTCTGATTTCTTACAGTGCTGAGTGTCAGATACGTGATAGATTGTCTTGCTCTACACCTATATATTAATGATTAAACCCTTCATTTCTTCTTTGATCCTCTTATTATTATGCTAGGCCCTGCTAGATGATGTGTTGCTTACATCTTGCTGGCTACATTTCTAATTTCTAAATCTTTTAACCCTTTGATTCAGTGGGACTGGAGAGTCTGGGCGTTCTCACCCCCTTATCCAGGGAGAATCCAGCATGGAGAGGACACAAGGGGAAGGGGATGGATATCCTGGCATCTTGGTCAGGTTCTTGCTGAGAACGTTTCCTAAGAGCCTCTTCCTTGCCTCTGATGAGATTCCAAAGATCACTCGGTGACATCTCAGGACAAAGCCACTTCCAGCCTCTCCCTAAACTAGGACAGGGATTTATAGGAGGCAGGATGTTTTGGTTTGCTGTGGCAGAGCGGGACCGGCCATCAGGACTTGTTACCTCTTCCCAAACTAAAAAAAAAACCAAAAAACAAGCAAAAAAAAAAGCATTTCCAAAGTTCTCGTCTCAAAATGTATGTTCACAAAAACGTACCTATCCTTTTCCTTAATTTAATCATGCTTCAGTATTAAAAATTGGCCAACCCAAGCCAAGACACAGGGATACCCCCAGTTTAATCCAAGCCACCCCGTTTCAGTCCAAGGCTCTCTCAGGGATCAGAGTGTCTGGGAATTCCCGGGGGGGAGAAGGAGCCCACCCCTGAATCCTCGGCTGCTGCGGACAGCACTGACCCATCCCCATTCCCCCCAGGCCACTGACCTCCACCCGGCCGACATCAACGGGAAGGCCGATCCCTACATCGCCATCAAGCTGGGCAAGACGGACATCAAGGACAAGGAGAACTACATCTCCAAGCAGCTGAACCCCGTCTTTGGGAAGTGAGTCCGGAGCTGCCGAGCTCAGCCCGAGCCTGCCAGCCCTCATCCCTGCAGCTGGGGTGTCCCAGGGCTGCTCTGTGAGCTGGAATGTCGGGATTTATCCCACTTTGTGGATGCCCGAGCCTGCCAGCCCTCATTCCTGCAGCTGGGATGTCCCAGGGCTGCTCCATGAGCAGGAATGTTGGGATTTATCCCACTTTCTGGATGCCCGAGCCTGCCAGCCCTCATTCCTGCAGCTGGGGTGTCCCATGGCTGCTCCGTGAGATGGAATGTCAGGATTTATCCCACTTTGTGGATGCCCGAGCCTGCCAGCCCTCATCCCTGCAGCTGGAATGATGGGATTTATCCCACAGTGTGGATGTCCTTCCAGGATGTCCTTCCTTGTCCTGCCAGCTTTGCATGGTCAGCGTGGCACTGGGTGTTTAAGAGATTGTTGCAGTGTGATGTCAGATTTGATTCAGATCTCCCAGGCCCCTCCCAGGTGATTCCCTGCCAGGTTTGTCAATCATTCCTCCTTCCCACATCCTGACCCTGCTGAGTGCTGCCTGTCAGCCCTGCCATTCCAGAAGGGCACAATCCCAAAGATGCTTCCCAGCCCTGCACAGACATTGGGCCATCCAAGTGTCCTCTGGCCCTCAGGGCTTCCCCCCGGCCCTGGTTGGTGTCACCTGTGTCCCTTCCCTGCCCTCTGCCCTGGTTCCAAGGCCAGCAGCCATGCTGTGGGAGTTCTGCTGGAGCTGTTGCTGCATTCACAGCCTTTGGGAATAAAACTCTGGATCCAAACCCTCCATCAGAACCGGCTCCTATCCTTCACCTTGGCCTTAAACCCTCTCTGCCAAAGGCAAACCTGGGCTCCTGCAGGCCTGGCCTTGTCCCCAAGCCCTCAGCTGTGACACCAACAGAGCCTGAGGGACCCCTGGGGTGAAAACAGCACAGAGCTGCCAGACAGGCAAACAGCGAGGGACAGCTCAGGGACAACCTCCTGGGAATATTGGATTCAACTCCAATAAGAGATGAACCTGAATTTCCCCTAATCGAGGTGGAGCACCCACTTAGGAACCATCAGACCCAAATTTGAGTGAGAAAAAGACACAAACTCAGCTTCAGGGCTGTTGGGACATAGAGGCCAAGGGTTTTCCCTCCTTTTGAGGGCTGATGGGCCTGGCAGAGCTGTGGTGGGGTTAAACCCCACCTCAGGCATCCTGCAAATTGGGCACCACCCGTGGAGGGGAGCAGACACAACTCCCACTCGTGTGGGGTGAGCTCCTTGGCTTTATCAGGCTCTTTTTCTCTGGATTCTTGTTCAGACTTGGATGTTATATTGTTTCTTATCTACTTTATGGCTTTATTGACTGTGAGTGTTTCTGCAGGCTAAGTTAACAGAGTAGAAATGGAGTACAGAGTTCTGCCTTCAAACTACCCAATTATGAGATGTTAACTAATTTATTTTTATTTTTAACGTAATAACTAATCACTTAATATCCTGCACTGCAGATTTTTTTAACTAATCACACAAAATCACCCAAAATTGTGATGAAGGACTACAAACTTACGCCCTAAACCTCTGTCATGTTACATATATATTACTANAGTGTGGATGTCCTTCCAGGATGTCCTTCCTTGTCCTGCCAGCTTTGCATGGTCAGCGTGGCACTGGGTGTTTAAGAGATTGTTGCAGTGTGATGTCAGATTTGATTCAGATCTCCCAGGCCCCTCCCAGGTGATTCCCTGCCAGGTTTGTCAATCATTCCTCCTTTCCACATCCTGACCCCTGATGAGTGCTGCCTGTCAGCCCTGCCATTCCAGAAGGGCACAATCCCAAAGATGCTTCCCAGCCCTGCACAGACATTGGGCCATCCAAGTGTCCTCTGGCCCTCAGGGCTTCCCCCCGGCCCTGGTTGGTGTCACCTGTGTCCCTTCCCTGCCCTCTGCCCTGGTTCCAAGGCCCAGCCATGCTGTGGGAGTTCTGCTGGAGCAGTTGCTGCATTCACAGCCTTTGGGCAGCAATAAAACTCTGAATGCAAAGCCTCCATCAGAAGCGACTCCTTCCCTTCACCTTGGCCTTAAACCCTCTCTGCCAAAGGCAAACCTGGGCTCCTGCAGGCCTGGCCTTGTCCCCAAGCCCTCAGCTGTGACACCAACAGAGCCTGAGGGACCCCTGGGGTGAAAACAGCACAGAGCTGCCAGACAGGGAAACAGCGAGGGACAGCTCAGGGACAACCTCCTGGGAATATTGGATTCAACTCCAATAAGAGATGAACCTGAATTTCCCCTAATCGAGGTGGAGCACCCACTTAGGAACCATCAGACCCAAATTTGAGTGAGAAAAAGACACAAACTCAGCTTCAGGGCTGTTGGGACATCGAGGCCAAGGGTTTTCCCTCCTGTTGAGGGCTGGTGGGCCTGGCAGAGCTGTGGTGGGGTTAAACCCCACTTCAGGCATCCTGCAAATTGGGCACCACCCGTGGATGGGAGCAGACACAACTCCCACTCGTGTGGGGTGAGCTCCTTGGCTTTATCAGGCTCTTTTTCTCTGGATTCTTGTTCAGACTTGGATGTTTTATTGTTTCTTATCTACTTTATGGCTTTATTGACTGTGAGTGTTTCTGCAGGCTAAGTTAACAGAGTAGAAATGGAGTACAGAGTTCTGCCTTCAAACTACCCAATTATGAGATGTTAACTAATTTATTTTTATTTTTAACGTAATAACTAATCACTTAATATCCTGCACTGCAGATTTTTTCAACTAATCACACAAAATCACCCAAAATTGTGATGAAGGACTACAAACTTACGCCCTAAACCTCTGTCATGTTACATATATATTACTATATCTCAAAACTCCAGTTTTTCTAAATTTTTCACCCCATGGTATAACACACTTCTATTTAACTACACACTCATAATTTCATTGCTGCCACTCAGTTTTTGGAAACCTTTTCCATGGCTTTAGGTGAAATGCAGCGTGTTTTCGTGGGTCAATCCCTGCCAGCACTGAAAGCCTGAAATCCTCCGTGGGTCTGCGACACCCACGGGCCATTCAGACCCTGCAGCAGCTTTTCTGTGCTTCCCCCCAACCCCAGATCCTTCGACATCGAGGCCACCTTCCCCATGGAGTCCATGCTGACCGTGGCCGTGTACGACTGGGACCTGGTGGGCACCGACGACCTCATCGGGGAGACCAAGATCGACCTGGAGAATCGCTTCTACAGCAAGCACCGGGCGACCTGCGGGGTGGCCCAGACCTACTCCATGTACGGGACAGCCTTCCCTGCCCCAGCTCCCCGCCCGGACCCTCCTCTGCCTCACCTCCCACCCACAGATCACACGGGAATCTCTCCCCATCCGCCGCTCCTGGAATGATTTGGTTTGGGAAAAACCTTCATGCTGTCCAACCCTGCCAGGGGCAGGGATGAATGAAGGAGCTTGTGCTATCCCTGGTTTTGTGGCCAGCATTAGGGAGGGGTGGAATGGGTTAGGGGAATGGGTGGAATGGGGCTGGGGAGAGGGGTGAGGTCAGGGCTGAAATGGGAGCAGAGCAAACGGGGTGATGCCGAGCATTGGGAACCAAGTGGGATGCACTGGGAATTCCAGGTCTGAGCCAAAGTGGGATGTTTGCAAAACGGGCCCAAGAGGGATCAAGTCTGCTCTGAAGTTTCACCTCTTCTGCCTCTAATTCTTTCCCTGGGAATTCTGGGGGCTTCGTGGATTTTTCTGGCAAATTTTAAAAAAAATTTCACTGTTTTTCTGGTAAAAGGGAAAAAAACTTCTTTGTCCTCCTAACCTTTTTTTTTTTGGCTGATCTTGCTCTCCTCTTTCCAGCCACGGGTACAACACCTGGCGTGACCCCATGAAGCCCTCTCAAATCCTGTCCAAGCTGTGCAAAGAGGGAAAAGTGGACGGGCCGCACTTCGGGCCGGGGGGGAGAGTGAAAGTTGCCAACAGGGTCTTCACGGGCCCCACGGAGATCGAGGATGAAAACGGTACGGGATGATCCCACGGGATTGGGGCTCTGGAGGGGAGCGGGGCTCTGGGGGGTCTCCTCGTCACCCAGGGTTGGAATCTCGGGGCAGTTTGGATCACGGAGTGGTTTGAAATGGACCTTTGGAGGTCCTCCAGAACAACCCCCCCTAGGCAGACGTGGTGGGCTCATCTCCCAGCCCTGCAGCCACCATCCCAGTATGGGACCAGTTACAGGACCAGTTACAGAGTCCTACAGAGCCCCCAGACCAGCAGGTTCCTCCTGGAATCACCCACGGACACCCAAAGCTGCCTCTGGAAATGCCCTCCTGGCAGCGCGTGTCCAAAGGGCTGTGGAGATTCCTCACGGCTTTCCCAGCATTTAGGGAATCGTTATCCATGGGAAAACACAATGGGAGATTAGGGTTGTGTCCCTACACACTGACACAGGCCCAGGGAAGAGGGAGACAGGCTGGGACGGGGGAAGGAGACAAGAAAAATGTGATCAGTAGACATGGGACTGGTTCAGAGAGGGAAAATTGGATGGAGATCTGAACCTTCTACAGGGAGGGACGTAAGAGGAGTTGGGAAGTGCCAGCTGAGGGACAAAGCATTCCCAAGGGATCACAGAATCAGAGTCACCAGTTTGGAAGAGATTTCCAGGATCATCGAGTTCAGCCCAGCCCCAGCCCCTCACCCAGCCCCTGGCACCCAGTGCCACATCCAGCCTGTTTCAAACACATCCAGGGCTGGGGACTCCAGCACCTCCCCAGGCACAACATTCCAGTCCTTTATCAGCCTTTCTGTAAAAGCTTTTCCCTGCTCTCCAGCCTGTGTTTCCCCGGGGGCAGCTCCAGGCTGTGCCCTCTGGTTCTGTCAGGGCTGGATTCAGAGCCCAGCCCTGAGCTCAGGCACCTTCCAGGGGCTGCACAGAGCGCTGGGCTCACCCCTGAGTCTCCTTTTCTCCAGCTGAGCACCCCCAGCTCCCCCAGGGCTCCTCACAGGCTTTGTGTTCCCAGCCCCTCTCCAGCCCCTCCAGGTCCATCCCAAACCGAGGGGCCAGAGCTGGACACAGCACTCGAGGTGTGACCCCACCAGTGTCCAGTGAAGGGACAGAATGACCTCCCTGCTCCTGCTGGTCACACCATTCCTGATCCAGGGGCCATTTGCCTCCTTGGCCACCTGGGCCCACTCCTGGCTCATGGTCAGTCAGTTGACCAGCACCCCTTAGATCCCTCTCCCCCTGGCCACTGTCCACCCACACCGTCCCCAGCCTGGTGAGGAGTTCTGCACCCTGCAGCACGGGTGGAGGCCCTGGGTGCTCTGCTGTCCCCGTGTCCCCATCCCCACGCTCTGCTCTGCCCTGCAGGCCAGAAGAAGCCGACGGACGAGCACCTGGCGCTGGCGGCGCTGCGGCACTGGGAGGACATCCCGCGGGCCGGCTGCCGCCTGGTCCCCGAGCACGTGGAGACACGGCCCCTGCTCAACCCCGACAAGCCGGGCATCGAGCAGGTCTCACATTCCGGGGGGTTTGGGGCAGCCCACGGGGGCCAGAGCGGCCCTGACCCACCCCGGGGCGGGCAGGGAAATGTCCAGTGCCTCCTGATCCATCCTCATCCATGTCACATCCCGCAGCGCCTCCTGATTCCCCACGTCTCTGCGCCTGGGAGCAAAATTCCCAACAGATTCCCAAGCAGAAGTGATGGGAAGCTCCCCAGGCTGCTGCACAGTGCTGCACATTCCCTGGAGATCCCAGGTTTGCTGGTGTCCTGAGGAGGACTCTGAGCCCATTTTCAGGGGGGAGGTCACAGCCCTGTTGAGTAATGGGGGGAGAGTTGGGCTCTAGTTTTTTTGCAGACCCAGTTTTGGTCAGAAATCTCCCAAAATCCAGGCCTGGGCTGCCCCGCTGAGCCTTTGGCAAGTTCCTGGCAGAGGTTGGGAGCAGAGGAGGGAAAGCTCCCCTTGGTGCCTGGCTCACCCTGGTGAGGCTGATCCGAGCTCATGTGGAGATCGTGGGATCATGGAATGGTTTGGGTGGGAAGGGCCTCCATCCAATTCCACCCCTTCTGCAGTGTAGGGGACTGTTGTGTGCCTGGTGAATGGGAGGGCGGACGGAGACGAGAGATCTCTGGAGCTGGATCCTAGAACTTGGTTTTTATCACAAAAGGTGTGGGTGCAAGCTGGGACCCAGCTTAGAGCTGCCAGCCACAGCTCAGAGCAGGCCCAGGAGGGGGAGGACAAAAGGCTGAGGGGCAAGAGATGGGAGCAGATAAGAACAGGAGCAAGAGAGCAAGGAAAGCAGGAACCAGAGTAAAAGAGCCAGAGAGTAAGAGAAAAAGCATCAGAGAAAGAGTAAGAGAAAAAGTAAGAGAGTGAGGTTCTTGTTACAATTCGATAAATCTGCTTCTATGTTGAATATTCTAATTTTCACTAATCAATCTACTACAAGATACAAATTCTATGGCATTTACATATAGCCTATAAGAATCCTTCCATTACCATACTTATCAGTAACCAGAGGGTCTTGCTTATCTAAACAAGAGGGGATTACTCTCAGTCAGACATACCAGCTTCTCAGGTGCTCAGCAACGAGGGTTTTGGTATGTCAAAGGTTGCCTTCATTTCAATTTCGCTTACAGTTTCCACATTCTTAAAATCTTTTGTCAAGCAATCATATTTGTAAGGTTTTCCTGTTTCATCCTTCCCAACACTGCAGGGGTGGGAAGGATCCCTGGCATGGGAGCAGCCTGTCCCACTCCACATCTGGCACGGCTGGAGTGACAGCTGTGGGAAGGGGGATGCTGGTGGGGAGAGGACAGGAGGGACAAGGGGAGCTGACCGTGCCTCTCCCACCCCCAGGGCCGCCTGGAGATGTGGGTGGACATGTTCCCCATGGACATGCCAGCGCCCGGCCCTGCCATCGATATTTCTCCCAGGAAACCAAAGAAGTAAGGAAGGGCCCAGCTGGAGATCGTGGGATCATGGAATGGGTTGGGTGGGAAGAGACATTAAAGTTCCCCTTGTTCCACCCCTGCCATGGCAGGGTCACCTCCCACTGTCCCAGGGGGCTCCAGCCCCAATGTCCAGCCTGGCCTTGGGCACTGCCAGGGATCCAGGGGCAGCCACAGCTGCTCTGGGCACCCTGTGCCAGGGCCTGCCCACCCTCCCAGGGAACAATTCCTGCCCAAAATCCCAGCCAGCCCTGCCCTCTGGCACTGGGAGCCATTCCCTGTGTCCTGTCCCTGCAGGCCTTGTCCCCAGTCCCTCTGCAGCTCTCCTGGAGCCCCTTCAGGCCCTGGAGGGGGCTCTGGGGGTACAGATCTCTGTGAGCAGTTCCCCATTCCTGGCAGCCAGCCCTGCTTTCTTTCCCCCTGTCCCCTCCTCTGCCATTCCCTGTTCCCGTGGGCCTCACCTCCCTCTCCCTCCCTCGGGCAGGTACGAGCTCAGGGTGATCGTGTGGAACACCGACGAGGTCATCCTGGAGGACGACGATTACTTCACGGGCGAGAAATCCAGCGACATTTTCGTCAGGGGGTAGGTGATGCCTTCAGAGGCTGGGCTGGAACAAAGACCAGCCAGAGC
>VZTB01015707.1:8056-37009 GCA_013397245.1 Thryothorus ludovicianus
GCTTTCATATTGACAGTGTATCAGGGAACAGTGCATGTGTAGATCTAGTTTATTGCACCGTGAGTTATGTTCGTGTGGAGAGAATCCATTTGTTTCCTTAAACTCTTCACGATGAAGGAAATTCAAGATAATGACTGCAGGTTTCAGTGCTAAGCAGTAAAGAAAGGAGAAAAAAATAATATGAAAAAGAAGTCTATGTGATTTTTTTTTTATGGTGCTACTTTTCAAGAGTACTTTTGTGAAAGAGGGAAGGGGCAGCTATTTACCCCTCAAAGAGATGTAGTAGGACTCATTATTAATGAGTATGGTTTGCTTCTTATTTTCAATTCAAGATGTTTGCTTTCTTCATCCTTTTTGAGATTGCTTATTAAGATCTGAAGATTTGTGTTTTCATTAATGCCAGATCATGCCTCATTTACTTTTTGAATTCTTTGGATGAAGTGAATTTTTGGCATCTTTTATGGCAATGAAACATTTAACATCTTAACATTTCCATACCCAGTTGCACTAACCCCTTTGACTTGTCAAATCATGTGTTGTTTTGGCAGACTTTATTCTTTCTGAAGTGGAGACTAATTTATTTAGTAAAATAATTAGGAAAAAAAATAATGCTTTTCTTTCTAACCTAAACCGTATGCTTAATTGTATATATACCTTTTCCATTTTAATATCCTTAGATATCCAGTGTAAGAGTTTTGTCTCACATTGGAACTACCAATGAGTGTGACTGGGGCAATTTTTTCGAGCAAGTATTAAGTACAAAATCTGCTAAGTAGTTAGTGCACTGTTTGATATTGATATTCCTTGAGGTAAGGCATACTGAATTTTTTTTTTAATGCGTTTTAATATTTCATGGTTCACAAGAACTTAGTAACTAAATTATTTTAGATAATGACCAAAAGCCTCTACATCACCATCTTTTAATTTTTTTACTCCAAGGTGAAACCACTGTGTGCTAGGTTTGTAGGTCCTGGTGTAAATAAGTTCTAAATACATTAAGAATTTTCAGTGTGAGTTCTAGTAGGGTATCAGTTATATGGCATGTCTAAGTCTTTATGAATTTAATCGTTAGTTTCTGTGATTCATTGGTTTTGAAATAATACCTGGTATCTACTGTTGTTAAAAAGAGAAGATGTCAGTTCTACACTTTATCTTTCTTGAGTAGCACTCCCAGAGCAGGACAGAATACTGCTCAGGATGGGATCATTCCTGGGTATTGAAATCTCATTGTAGATTATGTATCCAGGCCACTGGGTAGCAAAGGAAAGTGTGAGCCTGTGTGTGAGACAAAGTTTCTGTTCTGACTCTGTGGGGTGATGAATGCAGGAGTTTCTTAAAAATCATATTAAAAGCAAATGTTTTTGTCTAAAACCAAATATAGTACTGTTTGGCTACATTTTCCTTAGCAAGTGGCTACAATTTGGAAAATAATAAAGCAGGTGTAATCACAGCTTTTAATATTATGGACTTTACTGGAAAAATATTGACTCTTTAGTCTCTCTGAGATACTGCAGTGACTACAGGCAAGATCTGCATTATGCATTCTGATTCCCTAATACCCAAAGCTAACAAAATAGTTGATGTTTGTGATGCTAACCAGTGTTTGAAAATGACATGGCTTGTGATTTTTAGTTATTTATTTCTTTTAAATGCATAGGCTTTCATGACTTACAGAGTGTGATTATCTAATTTTGTTTCAACGTATCCAAACAAAATAGGTTCAGGTGCTCTGTTGTGTTACTAGTAAACTACTAAACTACATTATGCTATTTTGGAGAAATCCTTTCAGTGGGGTAGTGTAGGTAAATGAAACAGCTGTCAAAGATACTGTTAAAAGCGGTTAAAGATTTTAAAGTCATGGTACTTTATTAGATAATTAGGTTCAGCTTTGTTAGCACTGCCCCATTTCTTGTTCCTGCCTGACAGGGTAGTTTGTTAATCAAAAACTGCCTAGAGAAATAAATTTTATTTACACTTTTGCACTTTATTTCCATTTACTAAACTTTGGAGAGGTTAGGCTGCTTTTGTTTTCTTCTCTTACTTGAAATGTAAGCCAGTGTCTAAAATGCAATAGTACTTTATCATTGTAGTTTGTTTTAGTGTTGTAGCTGCTATTTCTCATTTTCTGAGAAAGTCTTTCTTCCCTCTGAAAATGTTCTAGGTTACTTGTATTTTTTACCTGCAGTCCTCAACAGCTTACCATCTGCAGGTATGTGTTATGCAGAATGCTTAAAAATTGAATTTTAAAAAATATATAGGACTATTAAAATGGTTTTTAAAAATCATTGTAATTTGGAATGATGTGTGAATACCCTACAATACTTAGTAAAAAATAAGCTTTCAGTGGCAATGTAGTGTCCTTGTAGTTAGAATTCCATTTCAAAATTAAACTTTGTTGAATTTATGCACTACAATACAAAAAGAAGAATGTTTTGAAATTGTCAATGAAAATGCCTTTTTTTTTTTCTTTCACTAAGTATTAGGGATGAAAACTTAATGAGGCTTTTGAAATGAATAACTAATGTTTAAGACATTTTATTTCAATTAGCCACAAGTTTCTGTATTTTGTCTACAGTTAGTTGTCTATCAAAACAATACTTCTCTTTCCTCACAGATGCTATGCATACCCGTATTTTGGAAATTTATAGGATCAGTATATATACTGATTTGGCTAAACCTAGTTTGTTAGGGACAGATGGCTAATTTAAACAGGTGTCACTTTCATTTCTTGTGCCTTGTGTTGAAACTTCCAGAGGTTTACAAAAGAGCTTCCTAAGCAGATGGTGATCTCCTCTTCTGTGATTAGAAAAATGTACTTTTCTAGGAAATTATTTTCCTCGTGACTAGGTGTATTTTAATAGTTTGAGGTATCATATTAGAGTTTATTCTTTAATAGTTAAAATGTCATAGCAGAGCTTGAAATGACAAAACTTTAAAATTTCTTTTCTCTTTGGACTTTTAAAGGAGATGTGATTATTTTGGTGTGGAATTCAGCAGTCTGAGTGTATGGAAAGCTGTAGACCTAATAATTGTTATTCTTGCAAGACCAAGAGCAGCTATACTGTGTGATGTAACATTTTGTTTCACTACCTTATCTTTTCTACTTAAAGATTATTTAATTTTGGAATATTTTTTAATAAAAATGAATTACTGTTGAGAACACAGGATCAGTTTCAAAATAATGTGTGTTATTTTTTTTCTGGCACCCTGCTGTATTAGCACATCTGCAGATTTCTTTCAAAATTATTTATTCAGTAGTTATAATTTCCTCGATTATAAAAGATTTTAATAAGAAAGAATGAAATTGAAGTAGGTTTTCTAATAATTTTTTGCTATTTTTGTTTCTAAGAATTCCTTTTTTCTTTTTTTTATGTTGACTTCTTTATCTCAATGACTGGTGTTTATTGTTAGTTGTTTTCTTTCTAGCAGATGCACCAGAGGGTGCTATGCTATTTGAAATACAAAAAGGAAAGAAAATCCTAAAAGTTTGTTCACTGAAATGCATTGATAATGCATATGAAACTTGAATAAACATTACTGAAATTTTCATACTGTTTTTTTGTGCAGTGCAATATAGCAAATCTACTGTTTTGACAATATTGTGTTAAAAATCGTAGAGGAAATTGGCTGTTCTGGATCTGATTATGTCTTTGTGTGTAGATTCACACACTTAAAATGCAATTTCTGTTCATCAAAAGAAAACAAATATTTATAAGCAAATTGTGTCTTTTTCACATATAGCTGAATCCATATAAGCTGTATACTTACTGAAGTAGTACATGAACTTGTCTGAGACACACATGCATTTTGGAGTAACCTTTATTGTATGTTATATCTTTCATTTATAAGTCTGTATTCACATTTTATGTAGCTAATTTGCTCATAAGTGAGCATTTTTTTAAAAATGCACTGCTGTATATAGAATTTTTTTCCTTTTTCACTGAAGCTCTTCCTAGATGAAACTGAGGTTGGCATGGGGGGATGTACTTAGGAATTGCAAAAAGAACAGGATATTTTTCTCCATCAATTGTTAGTTCTGGGAAAGCAAGCCACCAACCCACCTCCCCCTCATAGCCTCCCCCCACTAAAAAAAAAATAAATAAGAAATCCAAACCAGCCTCTGCCTCTACATGTTCATGAGCACCATTATATTTCATTTAAAAAAATTCTCAATGGACATCTGAACCTGTCAGATAAGGAATTAATAACTTAGTAACTTCTGTAGTTTAGTAATATCTGTTTTTTTATCTTACACTGTAAGTTTAGTAAGGCAATATTTTCTTTTCTTTGTGTAGGTGGTTAATGGTATCTAGTTTAGTGTAATTTATCTTTGGAAGCATGTGAAAGACATGGACTGTATCTAGGGTAGTGCACCTTAAATTGCTTGGTTTTGCACACTGTTGCGAACAATTCAGTTGCTCTACCTATTTCACTATTGTGTTTTGATTAGTTAGGAAGTTCAGTTTTAGTGTCCTAAAATCAAGAAGTGGTGGATGGAATATATTGTAAATTCTATTTGATAAAGAAATCTGTTTTACAATATGAATTTAATGAGATTTAGAAGGTTAATTTCTAGGAGTTCAGACTTCCTCTTTGAATATCTAACTTATTTCTAACCTGTATTCTTTAAATTCTTGCATGACATTCATAGCAATGCTATGAGAATGCCAAATATTGTATCTGAATAACTGAATTGGAGTGTACTTGTAACATTTATAACTTTATTCACTCATCAAAGAGTGGAAAGAGCAATTTAGCACTATTTTTAAAGGTCATTTCACTCACCCATAGACCAAGTATGTTGAGTATGTCTCAGCTTCTTAGACCATCTCTGAGTAAACAATATATTTAGTTCTTTCATTTTCTTCTTATTGAAGACTGATTTCAAGAAAGTTTATAAGGCCTTTAAGGCAAGAACCATGTATTTATATTTTGTTTAGTATTGTATACTGCTACTGCAACTCTTTATTCAAAGCTATGTTTACTGTTTATGTACCAAGTAAATGGATTCTCTCTTCTGTTTTACTTCCTCATTATATTTAATCTAACTATGCTTTCTCTTACATATCACCTCAGGGATGTTTTCTAAAGTCTGAGACTCAGTGTAGGTAAATCACGCAACATTGCAAAGTAGGAATAGAATCAGGCAAACCTGTTAAAAGGTGAAGTATGTCAGTTTGCAGCTGCCATTGATTCAGATTATTCTACCTTAGTTAAGGTGTTCTGGGGTTTTTAGGGTGGTTTTTTTTTGTCTGATTACTTTATGTGCTGTTAACAATACATCCCTTGCAAAGAACTTTTTACAGTGTAATAGGATTCTGTAACAGAACTACTTATTAGACAGTTATTATGGGTATAAATAACTATTTATTTATTCAAAAATACATTTTTGGCTCCAGTGAACTAGTTCATGTCTGCTGACTTTTCAAGTGATTCTCTAATGCCTTTGGTCTGATTTTCTTCCCCCATCCCCAAAAGTTCCTAAATCTGGGGTGGAAAGAAGGGAGAGCAGTCTTGCTTATGTATCTGTCTTAATCTAACAGTGATACTGGATGTTTCTTGAACTTTGGAACTTTCTAGTGGATTAGATGACTAGGACTGTCGATTTGTGCTGTTGTCTTTTGGTGTAATCTGTTGCAGATTATACATAAAGCTTTTTGAAATGTTACTATTGTACTGTGTGGCCTCATCTTAACAAAAGTAGTCTTATCACCTGAACTTTTTTCCCTTGCATTGTGGTAGCATTCTGCACTGCAAAGAGCTGAGAGTGAAATTAACAGTGAAACTAATAGAGTTAAATAGTAAAAAATAACTAGCATTATGTAGGGAGGATAATCTATTCATTATTGGTTAGAGAAAGCAGAAATAACAAAATTGCTCTAGTTCTCATGCCATTGGAAGCAGTGGTCAGTGTCAGGATTTCTGTCTTACATTAGACGTCTCATAAACTTGAAGACTTATTTTCTGTTTATCTGTGGCAAAAAATATTCTAAATTCCCCATTTAGAGTTGTAACTCTTGTTTTCCCAGTAAGATGTCTGCTGTATTTTTACCTCTTTATTGTTCTGTGGCTTGAGAGTAGATACAGTAGAGTTACAGATTTAATGAAGGAAGAATGTTTCCTACCTCTCATTTTTCTGATGAGATGCACATTGTAATTCTTCCATTAGGAAGGACATGTGGCTATACACAAAGGATTGTTAATTTGCCTTTCTAGTTAAGGTTTTATATATTGTGTTTATTATTGGAAGTCGATGTTAATTACTTTGTATCTCGAGAATTTAGAAGATACAATAAATAATTAACCTTGCCTTATAACTTTTTTTAAATTAAAATCCCATTCTTCCTTTTCAGTGTTTAAGAAAAATAGTTGTTCTATAATTGCCATTTAAAAGCCAAATTTTCTCAAAATTTCTAACTGAAAATCTGGAATAATTTAATGGTCAGATGATAAGCATTTTGCAGTTAAGTTACAGAAAGATACTGTTATATATCGTTCAAGAGACTTTATAATAATTTATCGAATACATGACTTATGAAAACTTTTTAGTTTAAGTACTTCTGTAGGAAAGTCCAGCTGTTTTCAAAGTTACGTTAGCTTTGGATAGTGAAGGAGCAGTTGAGGTACCTGATTGGGATTTATCAAATTGACTGTTAGCCATGAGGTGAGTTGATACTCTGTGGTAGCTAAAATCATATCAACGTTTGTGTTTGTCTTTATCATTTAGTTCACTGCTATTTTGTTTCATCCACTCTGTGTTAAATCACTTCAACTAAGTTGCTATTTGCAAAGGAGTTGATAAATAATTTTTCCATATTCATTGTATTGTTTTCCTGTCAGATTTAGTAAATGGAAAAATGTAAAATCCAGTATGTTTCTGATTTCTCAGAGTTGATTCTGGGTAATAGTAATAGCAATTCCCTGGAAGTTCTGGGAAGTTTATTTGTTGGACTTTCTGAAAGGCATGGAAGCTCTTCTTTGAGCTATATCATCTTTACCGTTGTTTCAGAGAATAAAACATGCTTAGTGTAAAATCATGGATTTAATGTAATTTAATATAATTATTATTTAATAATAAGTGGAGGTAAGTAGGACAGAAATACAGCTTCATTCCCTTATTTTGTGGAAATACTTTGAGCTGCAAGTCTGTATTTTGAAGTAAGGCAAGAGTGAATGAATTAAGATGAAAATACAGCTCTTCATGGTATTGTCTCTTTCCAGGTGCTTTCTGATGGAAGGTTGTCCTGAGTTGCTCTGACTTTCTCCATCTCTGAAACTTTTCTAATGTAACTTTTCTAATGTAAGGAACACAGTCCTGAAAGGGTATTTCATGGAACAGTAGTGAGCAAGTAAATGTATAGAGATTTCAGTATGCTGGGTCTGTAGTGGTGTGGAGGTGAGAAAGGCTTAGGATTTTGCAAACCTTGGGCTAGTTCACGAAATTTAGGTTTTGTGTCTGAAATACCCTTTGCTATCAAACTTACGTCACACTGAGGAGAGGTTTATTTGCAGTAAACTCAGAATTAGAGCTGGTTCTTCAAAGCAATAGCATAATTTATCATGTAAATAATTATTCTGTCTTATGAAACAGACTTTTCAGTGTTTTAAAAGTTGTGGGTTTACACTGATTCAGTTGTATCTGTTTGGTGTAGTGGTCTTTTTAATAATGTTATTTCAGGTCATTCAGATGGTGAAACACTAACCTTATGAACTTGTGTGGTCTGGAATATCCAGATTTTATGTTACTGTTTTATATCAATCCTTCCTGTGGAGGCAATTTAAATTTCAGATATTAAAATTTCCTGTCATGATCTTGATATGGGCCACTGGGTCAAATTTCCTGTCCTTAATAGGGCTTGAAGGACTTCAGTATCTTTGCTCCTTGACCTACTTTAGTACTTACTTCTTCTTACTGAATTCTGAAGAAACTGACATTTCTTGAATTCAGGAAAGAGCTGGACACAGGCTCGTGATTTCAGTGGAGTGACCAGCTTTCATGACCTGATAAAGATAGATTCTTCATGCCGTCTCAAATCACCAGTTGCAAGGTTGTTTATCACAAACGTATTTCAGGCAACTGAGATGAAGAGGAGTTAGGATGACTTTGCATGTGAAAGATTGCCATAAAAGGGCTCCCACTGCTTGACTTCAGGATGAAATACTAGGTTTTGTGACTAAGATTTATAGCAACTCAGTGCTGTAAATCTCAGCAGCTTTTAATGGCTTGTGTCATCAGCACAGTTGTAGATTGGAGATACTCAGAAGTTCTTGTGTCAGCATAGTTGTATTTTCTGTTACATGCTGTGATCCAAGGATGGTAGCTCTTCAGATGCAGCTGAATTTCTTGAAAGCTCAACATCAACAGACAGACTATCTGCAGCCTACTGAAAAAGGGTTAAGCTGGAGCCAGCAGTTTACTTTTTTTCCTGTACTTAAAAATAATTAGTTTTTAAAAACTACGAGCAGTTTCTTCCCATATTTTGTAAAAGGAGAAAAGATACAATGTTCAAGTTGGAAAAACAGGTGGATCTGGCAGATAGAAAAATAGAAGTTATGTTTTTGTCATAAAGAAAGTAGTGTATGTGTGTGTAAGTTTTGGTCAAAAATGCTTTAGTACTTGTCCCAGAGTTTGTAGTATAAGAAGGGGAAAGTAACAGGTTTTGGCTATTAAAAATGGCTTAAAGATATAATTGGATGTTATTAGAGGGAATTGAGCTGTTGATTCATAATACTTTAAGTCCTCTAATAAAATTAGCTATATCATCTACATAAAACAAACTCCATGGTCCCAAGTATAACTTTGTTTTATAGCTGTGCTTCTGTCCTCCCAGTGATGTGCTCTCTTTGGCTAATATTTAGATTTTGTTTTTAAAAATATGTTCATTCTACATTAAGTACTTCTGTCTTCCATAGGCTGATTCAAAAGCATTTTATGTGCTCTAGTTACAGCATTTAACTTGTAGTATGGAAATGGTTAAGTTTACCATAAAGATGCCAGAATCATTTTTGCTTTTATATTTCCTTCATATATATATTTTTGTAGACTACTGTTGTATATTATATAGTTCCTAGCTAGCTCCAGTACTTTTCCCTACCCTGATAGGCAGAAAGACGAAACACATCCCAGAAGCTGCAAGCCTCAGGGGTCCAAGGCCCCAGTCCTTTCTTGGTTCTCTTTGGGAGACAAGGTTAAAACCAGCTCTTGGAGACACATTTTCATAAATAAAGTTTAGTTCCTATCTAAGGTGGAGAATTCAGGAAAGGGTAGAACTAGGTATAAACACAGTTGTCTTAGTGAAATCTAGAACAAAAGCAGTCACTAAAAAAAAAATACTCTTTTAACCTACTTCTACAATAATCTGGCCAAAAGGGAGAGGAATGCTAGTTCTTTGAAGCTCTGTAGGGCTTCACAGACCTGTAGCTGCAGACTGCAAACCTGGGACAGAGTGGCTGAGACTACAGGCTGGATGAGGCCCTCAGGTCTGTGGTTGTCAGGTAGCTGAACATGTGCTAGCAGTGTGCTTTGGCTGTAAGGAAGATAAGAAATGTCTCTTGGGCTGTATGAACACGGGTATAGGCAGGAAATGGAGAGAAATGTTTATCCACCTCCCTTCTGTATTTATTATACAACATTCACATCACTTTCTGCTATTACTCTCTTTCTTCTGCAGTTATGGGAAAGATGTTGGTTGGAGTAAGTTCAGCAAAGGGCCACTAAGATGGTCAGGAACTGTCTATGAGTAGGCACTGAAGGACATGGACATGGACTTTTTCAGTTTTGAGAAGAGAGAGTTACAGGGATCCCAACAGCAGCCTTCCCTGGATGTGCACCTCCTATTGGAAGCACGTGGTGAAAGGATGAGAGACAATTTTGAAAGCTGAAACCTATAAAAGAGAGGTTTAGGTTGGAGACAAGAAGAACCTTTTTCCCCATGAGGGTGGCCCAACAGGTTGGACCAAGTGAGGTTTTGCCATCTCCATCTTTAGAGATTTTCAAGCTCCAACTGGATAAAGCCCTGGGCTGCTGGTCTAATGCCAAGTATGAACCTGCTTTGGGAGGGAAGTTGGGCTTGGCAGCTCCTGAAATCCATGGCAGCCCAAGCTGCTATAATTTTTGTTGATTATTGCTCTACAACAGAAGTTCTGAAGTGTTACCTAATTTGCCCTCTAGTCTTGTTGGCCAGTTCAGTTTCCTAGGACTGCATTTGAATCCTCACATCTGGAGGTAAAAGTGGATGGATGGAACTAGAGTCACAAAGTAGTCCACTTGGCATACATCATAAAGACCTGGATTCAGTGCCCTGGAAATGATCCCTAACAACACAACTCCTGGGTTCCCTTTTTTTTCGGTGCGCTACATTTGTGTTGTTTTGGGTCTATGGATTTTGCAAAGTTAGGTCTGGACGTCAACTGGGTTCCTCACCTTTATTTATACAATATTTTAGAATGAAACCTCAAGACTTTCCATTGGAGTCCTGCGGAGGCAAAAAAATAAAAGCAGCAGAAAAAACTTCAGTAACAGGAAAACAATTTTTTTAGGTCTCTTCAGGAAAAAATGGTGAACAAAGGGTTTTATAGAAGAAGGAGAGACCTTGGTTGTATACCTGACAAAACTCTAGTTTGCTGAATTCTGTGAACATTTATTTGTGTGTATTTATCAAAGTCTTAATTTGAAGTTTAAAATTCTTTGGTTGGAGCAAAAGAGAAGAAGAAACTAAATGAGGAAGAACTGCAAACAACATTTTTATTGCAAATTATTTAGAATTTTAAAATAAGCTGGATAATTTCCTTTCTTTGTTGAAACAAGTTAGGGGTGTTGATAAAACTCTATATTTGGCTAACTGCATGGTGATTTGTAAGTGTTGTTCAATGTACATAACAGCCAGCAATCTGAAGAGGGGGTCTTTTTTGTAATGAAGATATCTGAAATATTTTCCTCTAACTTGCCTGTATCCCTGTTCATTTTAATAAGAACTGGACTGTGTCCAAATAAAAAGGATTTCAGAAGCAGAGGCAATCATTTTTGAGTGTATGTAAAGAGATGTTTGTTTTAAAAAAACTGTTTACATTATCATATAACTGCAGATATAAAATTAATAGAAATTATAGAGGTGAAGAGCAAGGATCTAAGTGTGTATTAGTAACTATTATTGGGAAATCAGAAAAATAGGTTGATAATCAATGCTTCTGTTGACTGAAGTGGTTCTCTTTGGGGGTCTTTTGTTTGTTTTGGCTGGAGTTTATCATGATGGGACATTCAGATCCATAACAAAATTAATGTACTTTGATTTCTCTTACTCTTATTTAGCACTGCTTGAGGGATAAGCAAAAACATATGTATACATTACTAATTATGATAAATGTAGTCTTGATAATCATGGCAGTATTAGAAAGTAATCCCTTTATTTAAATGGAGATGTTTCATATCAGCTAATAACCTGAGTTAAATTGAATGATTAGGGCCTAGAATTAAACGACTAAGGCCTAAATAAGCAAATACATTATTTGGGAAGAGTTTTTATTTTATTCATAATTTTTTAATCTTACCTCTGTCAAATTTGAGAATTTAAGTTAAAGAGAGATGTAGGATTTCCATAAAGTGTTTCCAGTAAGTTTTTTCCAAGGAAACATCCTTTTTCTGATTGAACAAAATATGCGCAGTGAAACTCAAAAGTCCCCTCAAAGATCTAACATCATGATGTAGTCAATACCTTTTTCAAGTACCTCTATTCCGATGTACTTGTCTTTTACAATGTTCCTGTCAAGTCCTGCCTAACTTTTCAAAAGTCAGTGATTAAAATGAATTTCAAGAAATTCAAGAAGTAGAAATCCTGCTGGGCAAAACAAAGAGCTGCAATAAGGAAAAAAAGTGAAATAAACATATATAAAAATTCATATCATTAGTGTTCAGTGTTGGTGTTGTGTGTGTCACAGTTTAGATTTCTAGTTCTCTGTATTATAAATAAGATAGCTAATGGTATCTGTTTGATATTGTTTTTACTGTTACTTGGCAGTTATGGAAGAACAATGAAATGGTATGTTACATAGTCATATATAAGTCATCTTTATCTTAAGACTTAGAAATCAAATTCATTTTCTGCTGTTCCTGACATAAATCTTGAATAAATATTGTTGCTCAACGTTCTTTATATTTGAATTGGTTTTTTATTCTCTATAGGTGCAGTATGCTGGAGCCTAATAAAAAGAAAATTACCAAGTAATTATTCAGTTACCATTAGCTTTTTTCAAACCATCTTTTGAAAGTCATATTACCTAAACTTCCTGGGCATCAAGCTTTTTGTCAGGTCGTATGAAAATATCTGTTAGGAATGTTTTGTAACATTAGAAGCCAGAAGAAAAATAAACAAATATGCTTTGGATCCAATTGTGCAATTCTCAATATTCAATTTGAATGATAAGCACAGTTACTGTAAACAGAGATTATTCAAGTATTCACTGTTGTACAGTACCAGCTTAATTACATTCTTTCCTCTTTTTTAATAATAAATGAATTTTCCTTAAAATTTTATTTTTTTAATTATTTTTTATTTGCATTTCTATATGCTAGTATGCTTTTCATTATTCTTTACTTCACACAGGATTTACATTATACTTCATTTTTTTAACTCAGTGTTTTTTTTTTTTCTTTGAGGGCAAAAAAGCCATGCTAGATAAACCTAGCTAATAAGAATCCTTATGCATGTTTTCATTTTACAATTTCATGTTTTCAAATGCTTTCTACAGTCAATCTTAGCTAAGCGCTTTGAGGACTGTTTCTTTGAGAGAAAGGTAGTGATCAGTTAAGAGGATTTAATAATTTTAGGATATTGTTTATAAATAAATAATATAAGCTGAAAATGTAAGTTGAAATGATTTGTTCTAAGTCTCACATGGAATAAAAATAAAATATTGGTATTTGTCCAGGAAATACAAGCAGTGGCTTGTTTAAATCACTATCTTTTCAGGTGTTCAGTATTGTTAGGTTGGAAAAGCAGAACAGAATGTGCTGTTTGGAACTTAGTGTCTTTTATAGTGAGGTCAGCAAAAAGCCATGTGGGAAATTTTTTTCTATGTTTGGCTTACAGAATTTTTTGGGGTTTTTTTGTGTATGATTTTGGATGTATTTTAAACGCTAAAATACATTTCATTTCATGGGACATCAAAATTAACACCAGTTAATTCACAGTGTCCTGTGAATAATATGTGCTTGTGAAAGATAATGTATTGGGAAAAGCCACACAGGAAGGCAAACAAAGTTTTAATTAATGACCTAAGTAATGTTGTCAAGTGTGATAGTAAATTTCAAGCATGTTTGGTAAAATAGTACTTTTAGAGTGAGAAGTTTTTTTGTCATTGCTTTCAACATAATGCATTTTTTGTGTATTTCCTGTAGAATTGTTGCTGCTGAATTTGGTTTGAGTATAAATTTCTTAAATAATAATTAAAATAAAAAGAACATGATAAACGTAGTGAAATATTTGTTGCCTTGTTACAGTTACAGTGCTTCAAATACATGGTTACAAAGCTAAGTAGTAGATTTTTAAAGAGATACTTAAAATTCAGATGGTAGAGCAAGGTAAAGGATATTTTTAGGACATAAACCAGTATTTTTTAATGAGACAGCTTTCTGTAAATGAGTTTCTAAATTTCTAAATTTGTAAATATTCCTTTCTCTCTTTTCTTCTTTCAAATTAAAGTATATGCCAGTCTTGAATTTTTTTATGTCAGCATTTTTTCCTTCCTTTGCAGTTTATAATGTAGTTCTTTTTTTGTTACCTTTTTATATCATCATTGGTGACAGTGATATCTGCTTACTTATATTTACAATTACAATTATTTTTCAATACTTTTGTGGCACTCTCTTTCAGTTATTAAGCTCTGCAGTTCAGTATCCAGTTTGGCAGTTTGTTTGGTTTTTCCCCCGTTGCTGGATGCCTGGCTTGGATGTGGTTTAATATTTAACAGTTTACCTGAGACAGTGGGGTGTGACCAGTCTGCTAAGCATCGTGCAGTGCCGACATATACCCTGTTGGTTGTAGGGACAGCCTGCAGGTGCCGAGATTGGCTTTCAGGGACTGCCTGATTTTTTATTTGCCAACAGCCGCTTTGCTTTCGTGTTTGCTGATCTCTAGCTTTCTCTTGAGCTGCTTTAACCTGCTTCATGGCAATGTATACAAAATTAATACTTAAAAATTTATTTAGAAGAGTATTCTTTTAGTCAATTTGATGTAATTTGAAAAAACTTGATTTGAGAAATTCAGAATGTGTTTCTTTTAACAGCTGCCTGAGAACAGGTGAATCTCCAGACTCTGCAGAAAATAACCCTGCTTATTGAGGAATGGAACATTTGAAGAATATCTTAGGATCTTGAGTTATTTGGGGTATTGGTGGAGGGGGTATATTTGTTGTTGTTGTTTCAGGGAGTGCAGGCGAACAGTTGTACATACATTTGGTCTACTTTTTAATTCTAAACCTGTAGGTAGTTTTACATCATGGCATGCTTCTATTACACCTCTAGCTGTGTTTAGCTGTTGGTGTTGTCCAAGCAACCTGTCATCTTTGAGGTCATGATGTCTAGGGTAACATACTACAGTGATCCTTTTTTAATAAAATCATAAAAAGTAAATTTGCAATTGTGGTTATACACAACAATTCTTTAGATTTATGGGTCTGGCTGTAGAAGTTGATAGAATGTGTTTCATTCTAGCATTTGGTTATAGATTCTACTAGATTGGTGGCTGTCAATTGTTCCAGGCTAAATTCCTCAAGTACAGGGAGTAAGGCTATATAACTAATCTTAAAATTTCCAATTAACTTCTGGAAAAGCACATTAATTTCTTAAATTTGTACTTTTAAGAAAATTAGTTTGGTTTGGGCTTTTTTCTGATATGCCTGTCCATCTAATTCAAAAGAGAATTAGAAGTTTCAGAAAAACATACAAACTAAATAATTAGCTTGAAAAGCTAAGCAAAAATAGGTGCTACCATTGAAGAAGAGGCATTTGTAACTTATATTTCACTCCCAACATTCTGGATAGCCAGGCAGATACTCACGATCCTACAGTGTTGTATGTATCCATTTAAAGGATCAAGCTGGAGGAAATGCTGTTTTCTTGGAACAACTTGTTCTTTGATGCAGCCTGGAAATGCCTCAAATTATTAAAAAGAAAAGCCATAATAATCAGCTCTTTTGCATGTCATTTCTTAGCCATTCTTCAGCAGATTTACAAAAATATTGCTGAAAGAAATTAATCTGCAGAGATTTACATATATCTCTAATATGTACGATATGTAAAGGTGACAAAGATACACAAAAACAGAATTCACTTGAAATCTGCTTAGAAGTTTGTTGGACATCTTTTGATATAGATTATAAACAAATATTCTGCCATTTTAGAGTTAATTAAATTAATTTTTTCCTCAAAGTCACACTTTTATGATGTAGAATATGAAAATTGTATGAAAATGTGTTGTTTTGTTAGGAGTTTATTATGAAGTATCTTTGCAGAGCATATTTAGCAACTTCATTTTACTAGCTGCTTATTATGTGAAGGTTAAACTTTGACTGGGTTTGAGTTAACAGATTTTAACTTTGCGGATTTTAATGATGGATTAGAGGAAATACTGCCGTCTGCTTTGTTGTAGCATGCGGTATAGGTCAGATACATTGCTTCTATGTAATTTTTTGGGATTTGTATACCATATTCAAATCTGTCATTGTAACTTTTTTTGAGGATATGCCTGGAATTGGGGTTGACTAAGGAGAGTGTTGTTCTATTTAAATAAACTGGTTAGAACCATCGGAGAAGGCCTGTGGTATTTTCAAGGCTTCTCAGCCTGAAAGTGCCGCATAACCCTTTTAGGTTGCATAGCAACAGGCTCCTAGCAACAATAATAGATTGAATTTCCAATAGTGACCAGGCCGGATGTAATAATAAAGCAAGAGTACAAACAGTTGTCATGGTTTTCTTTTCACAGTAAAATAGTGTTGAATTTAGGGGAGGTTCTGTTTCTCAAAGTGGTGAGCCTCTTCGCAAAATGAAAGTAATTTTGAAAACTGAGGTACTAAAACCCTGAGAAGGTGCTTAAAATGAATGACTTTAATGTCTAGTAGTTTTACAACATTGGGGGAAACAAAGAAACATTTAATTAGTTGTTAATGAAAAAGACTATTCAGTAATCAATTTAAATTGCTTTTAAATCTCAGCTTTTATAAATTGACCTGTACTCGATCTTCATAGAAACCGAGCTGTACTGATATACATGTTGTTTGGAAAAGTTTGGAAATACCTTGTCAGTATACTGTTAAAAGGTAATAAATACAGCTGAGTAACAGATTTGTTTTATGTCACTAATCTGTCAGTATTCCATATTTTTAAGACCTGTTACATGTGAAAAGTAGAAATACATGGACAAACAAGTGACTTGGATTGAGAGACAGAAATCATCTCACAAAATAGTAATAGTTGTAATTCTGGATGGTTAGGTTTCAGTTTAAATGTTTTGACCTGGCTAGCTGTTGAAAATTGTAATACTTGTTAAATAAAGATGTAGATTGACACTAGATTAACACCTCTTTTCAGTTCCTGTATCTCTTTTTTTGGGATGATGTTGAAGTGTCACTATAGGAAAGGCCAGTTGTTTTAAAAAGGACAAATTAGTTTTTGTAATCTGCTATATGCCATTATTTTGACACCCTTTGTTTTCTGAGTAGACGAAGACCGTTCTAAGAGTACAAAACGTTCATCCTTAGTTACTGATAATGGGAAACTCTAGGGGCTGTACAGTATTGAAGAAAATACATAAAATTTAACATTTGGAAGTTACAGACGTGAGATGTTTTGCTGGATTTTGATGTTTCAGTGTTTTCAGATGTTTGTCTCTAGTATTTTATTTCGGGAATTTTAAAAACTGAATTCTAAAAAAAGCTTTTCAGTATACCTCTTAGGTCTGACTACAGATAGTATTAACTTTAACTGTTAATCTCAGCATTTTGATAGAATCATACAATGTTAAGGGATTTGAAGGGATCTTAAACACTATCTAGTTCCAACTCCCTTGGATAGGGACACCTCCCACTAGCCTAAGTTGCTTAAGGCCTTATTCTACCTGGCCTTGATCATTGCCAGGGTTGTGGCATCCACAACTTCTCTGGGCAACCTATTCCAGTGTCTCATGAACCCCACAGTAAAGAATTTAAGTTTTTCCTCATTTGGCACTAGAGCTCTCATGGTGAAGGATATTAGTGGTGACAGAGACATATTTTGGATATAATCAATGAAACAAGATGCTTTTATATGATTGTATTAAAAAAACCTGCGTTCTGTTATTTGAGTTGTGAGTTAAGCAGTAGTCTAAACAACATTCTGAATTTGTATTATGTTTGTAATTTAGACTACTTATTTAAACTCTTGAATTTTAAAGCTTAAAAAATTATTTAGGAGTGTAATCTAGTCTGAGTCTGATATCTAAGCAAAACTGTTTGACTAGCATTTGTGGATTGCTAACTTATTTTGTGCACTACAGAAATATTTATGTGGTAAAATAACTACGGCCACAGGTGGAGAGCTAGGAGGGTTTGAAGGATTCAGCAGAATTAGAGGTTTGTAACTTAGAATAAGGTTAAAATCAGATAATGAAATTATAGCTAGGATATAGAAAAGAAATTTAAAAATACAGGAACATAACTTCTACAACATTCATAGATTATGACTGTAAGAGGTATTTTTACTGATAACTGTTTTGTATAGTACCATTGTGATATTTTCAGAGATGTCTCAAGCATTTTAACCTTACATTGTAACAATAGCATCTAGTATACATTATGGAAAATTCATATTCTCAAATCATGTACATTACAATCAGAATTCCTATAAGAATGTATTTTACTTCCTAGAAGTGCAGTCGTTAACTTTTTTCAGCTCCATGTGCCCTTTCTCCTACATAGCTGTATTTCTATGTTATATTTGTGCTTACTTTTACTTTTAGACCAGAGATGTTGCTTAGAATAGTTACTTAGTAATATTGTTCTTGTTGGGCAAACATAAATAACTGGAGTTGTGGATTAAGGCTTCTACTTCACCCAGACCTAACCTATCAGGCTGCTTGCCTCATAGTTTAAGAAACTCCTATTCCATTCAAATCAAAAAGAGCAGAGGTTAGATATTTGACTCTGAGCCAGATATGATGGTAATGAGTGTCTTTGCTTTCTGTGCTTTTAGGGGAGTTCAAGAGAAACGTACATCTGGAAGGGATGCTCATTTCTCAGAGCTTATAATTTTTATAAAAGATAAAATTATTTAATATAATAACTACAAACTGACAGGACAGAAAATTGATTGTAGAGTCTTGTAGCATGTAACAATGGAAAATCTTGAACAAAAATAGAAGGTGAGCAAAAGAGAAAAGAAAANCTGAATTGCCATGAAACGTGTGTGTTGTGGCATGGTATTGTGTGTTTAATCCTATTTTTTTTTAATTACTACTTTTGATATGCAAATTTTTTTTCAGATTTTTCCATTTCATGTAAACATATACATATTCATGTAAAAATAAATAATGATTTATTTTAAGAGCAATTACACTGTAATTTAGTGTAAGAAGTTGAAACTATTATTTTTTTGTTTAATGTCTATAAGCTGAAAAGTGCAGTTTGGAATAATTGAGCAGACACCAATTCTGGAACAAACATCTCATATGCTTTCTGTTTATTTTTTGTAGTGATGTCTTTCTTTTCTCAATACACTAACTGGGACTAAAATAACAAATACAAGTAATAACGTTAGTTTATGTAGTATTAATGAAATGCTGTGTAAAATTACAAGATGTTTAAAAAAGCAGAGTTTTTTTAATGGGGAAAAAACTGGCTGATGTAGTGAATGCTTCCAAGCAAAAAGCTATATTAGCATTAAATATAATTTTTTCGGGGAGGACTACAAGATCTAGTTAATTTTTTGGACTTAACTGTTATTTATATGCTACTGCAGCATGTATGATATTCTTTCATAAATTTACCCATGTACAATATTCAATCTTTGATTATATACTGTTATTTATCCCGCATTTATCTGCCCAGAAGAGTGAAGAATGTCAATGAGATGTTTTTCTGCTTAATTAAATACTTAACGCCCAACTTAATAGGTCTACATCACATAAACATAGCTGTTAATCAGATATAAGTACAGAATGCTGTTTGTGCATTGGACCTGAGCTTGTGTGTTCAGTAGCTCTCTTTTTGATACACCCTTGAAGATTTTAAAGTTACTTGTATTGGAAAAGTGGGTGTAGCATGCTGCTGTGCAGTATTCCTGTGAATCAGACCTACTTATATCTAGAGAGAATTAAGATGTACCAAAATAATCTTTGATGGTGACCTTTTGAAGAGAGAGATGGAATTTTCAGATTATGAGATTATATGAGATTTTTATATTTCTGTCAAGTAATTCTTCAGAATGTCTATGTTTTACTTCTTTTTGCAGGAACTTCATTACTGGAAAATTCCGAGTTGCCTAAGATTTACAGATTTTCTTAGATGTTTTCCTGTGTTTCTGACAATTGAGAATCTTAAGATTTCTGTGGTATTCTGAGAAAAAAATATTCTGATGCTATTTTTCTTCCAAATGCATTTTATGTTGTAATAAATTGGACAGTATCTAAATAGTATTGCCAAATATTACATACAGCTTTACATTTATACTTTCATGTACTAGTTCTTTGTGTTTCATTTGTCTCATGTTTTTAATAGTATTTTTGACTATTCTGAAAAGGCTGACCATGATCATACAATCTTAAATGTAGGCCTCAAGGCTACCTATTTTGTATTAGTTATGGATGGGAAAGCTGTAATTAAGGACTTCTCTTTTGAGAATTTTACAGATATAGTGTGTGAATTGCTGTCTCTCATTATTTAATTTTTGAAGCATACTGGAACAAAAAGCCCTGTGATTGAAACTTGGGAAATTTCTAGGTCTTCCTAGAAGCACAGAAATTTTCTATTACAGTCGCTGAAGATGCTGACTTATCAAGCAAACCTTATTTAATTTTTTATTTTAATGATCATGGAATATAACTACCAAGCCAAAATCATATTATCTTGAGATATATTCAGTTTTTACATGAATATGAGAATAGTGGTGATACCACCTTACAGTAATTTACCTCACTGAAATAAAATATATTAAGCCTCTAATCATTAGATAAATACTACTGTTAATTACTTGAAGTCTCAGTAGCTAGGCCTGTTTTTTCCTTTCTTTAGAAGACAATCTCTTTTGAACCTGAAGGTTGCTTTGACATGACAAATGTGACATTAAAATCGGTGTAGTTCCTTTGAATAATTAATTGGCATGCCAATGCTCTTATGAAAGTGGCAAATGTAGGATGTATCTGCTGTGATTTCAAAATAATATTAATTTATAATTGCAGTAATGCTCACGGTAAAAACAGAATGTTACAGGTTCAAACATACATCAGTTCTTTTAAAAAAAATTCAGTTCCTTAATGTGTTAGACTAGGTGATTTTATTAAAATATATTAATATGTCAATTGTGCCATGTATTTGAGTTTGGAGGAGAGGGGTGAGGGGATGTTCCCAATTGAATTCTAGTACTATTTCAGCTTTCTTTGAGATTGTTGTTTTTAATATCTGAAACAAAACCATTGTAGTGTTGAAAAAATACCTTTTACCAGGTAATGATGCTTTAAATTTGAAGTTTGACTCCCAGCTTGTACAGCTAATCATTTTTGGGTGCACACTACAGCTTTTCCCTGCACTTTTCACTTCCATTTTGTATTTTTTCTTCAGTATGTGAGACAAATGTGTAATGAAAAGAGCAAGTAGTTTAATTTTTAGTTGAATCAATGAAATATCAAACTGTAGCTGTGATGTCACAGTCTTGCATACCCTTGCATACCCTGTAGTGAGTTTGATCACAGGGGAACAGCTGATCAGCATGAAAAATAAGTTGCTGTCAATGCTCTCTTCAGGCATTATTTAAACATAGAAATGTGTGGAAAGGAAGATAGGGAGTGAAATGTCCAGATTAATTGAAGATAAGTTCTCTAGATGGAATTTGGGGCAGACCTGGTAGAAAAGGACAATGGTAGAGGCCAAGGCACATTCTTCACCTTGGTCTTTGTTGGTAAGATCTGCCTTCAGGTGTTGCAGGTACCAGTGGAAAACTTGTGGATCATGGAATGTTTGCCCTTTGTGGAGGGGTGTCAGGTTATTACTATTTAAACAAACAGGACATACAAAAGTCCATTGATTCAGGGAAAATGCACACAGGCATGCTGAGGGAACTGATCAATGTCACTGTTAGATCACTCTTGATTGTTTGAAAGGTCATAGTGGTGAGGGGACGTTCCTGGTGTGGGGTTGGGAATATTTGTTTTCACTATTTTTTGATCCATGCTTCTGTCTATAGACAATTACCACAGAAATGCAGTTGTTTTATATGTACTCTTACTAAGAATAACTTCATATTTTTGCATGTCTTACTCCATTTTATTAAACTTTTTTTTTTCAAATTAATAAATATGTTGTGTTCACTTTTGCTTAGGACTGCATTTTCTTTTTTGGTACAATACTGACTGAAAACAGATACTAGCACTGGATAATCGAGCTATTCAGCTACCAGTTTCAGAAAATTTATTCTGAATGCAACATGATATGATTTAGTTAAAATGCTTTCAATGCTGTTTTGCTATCTGGTTTATTAAAGATGCTTTAGGATAGAATATACTCTGCTAGTAAAAGACTAATGTAAGGAAGTAATTAAAGAATAGAATTGTTCTATCCAATTCTAAGTGAGTTGGATTTCATTAATTTAGTCAGTTAAGTACCTTAATCAATTAAAAAATCTGTTGAGCTAAATCTGAGCAAAATGCCAGACCATGGTGATAGTCTAGATGCTAAAGTAGGTTACATAGAACTATTCCTTGTTTTTCATTTATGCTGGTGGTTTAAAAGGTACCATGTCAATGTTCCTGTGGCTTTATCACTGAATGACTTACTATGTAACCTACTGTTCAGCAATGAGCTTATTCCTCATGATTTGCTTTCAAATGGGAAATCTAATTTTTGCAAATTGTACAATTGCTGTCAGTGTGTATTGTTCATCTGGGAATATTTGAATTAAAATGATTAGGTGTTTGCGAATTGATTTACTTGTCGTCATCATTAACCTGCCAGATATTCCCATAGGAAATTGTTACAGTCAACAGTTTCAGTCCTACAAATGTGCNTCAGTCCTACAAATGTGCGAATAATTCATTTTGTGCTATATATTACAATTTCTTTACTAGTGGATATTGCTGGTTCAGAGATGGGAAAGTTGATAAAGAAGACTGAATGGTTGAAAAGGCAAAGAGACATATTGAAGATCATGAAAAGGAGTGCAGGAAAACAGAGTACTGAATTTAAGGATTCTCAGCTCTTAGATAAGGATCTTCACTGCATGGGCCAGGATGCCTGAGAGTTGTTTTGGTTTTTCTAGCCTAGAGGTTATATAGAAAATGAAACGTCTACTGGATATATTGAGATTTTTTTCTAGGCTTAAATAAGTAAAATACTTAGCATGTGCAAAACAGTAAATGGCTGTATGGAGATCTTCATTTTGTTTATATTATTAGAGTCCAGAGCTGAGGAGACTTAGTTCTGCTGCTAGCCCTGAATTCAACCCTCTAATAAGATGAATATAATCACTTATGTATCACCTATTAGAGAGTGGAATTCTAAACATTCTAAAAAGGGGTGAGAAAAGCAAGAGGATTTGTACATTAGTTTCATTGTGAAGAAACTGGTTAACATCACTTGAGATTTATTTTTATCACATTGTACAGCACATGCCTTCTGTAATGATTTTGCAGTTGTCCAAATCAGCAAATTTACTCGAGCAGTATAAAAAGCCATCACAATTTGTACTAAAATGAAGTTAGTAAGCAGCCAAAGTAGTTTCCATGGATTAGAACTTGTAGGATTAGCTGCACCTTAGCAACATTAGTAGTGTATTAAGGTCTGTGTAATTCACAATTGTATTTCAGAAGCTAATGTAATTAAGGTAATTTTTGAAGTTTATGTTTGTTCATGACTGTAACATAATAGAGCTACATTGGTTTAGCAGTTTATCTTCAATTATACTATTGGAGTTGACCTAATAACATCTTCATTAACTGATTTTTAAAAAGTAAGTTTCATAAACTCAGTCACTGTAGGGGAACTTCTAATGTAGTATGTTACCTTAATAGTCAGATAACTGATGTATCATATGATCTAGTATGAGAGCAATAATTACTCAAAGCATTTAAAATGTGAGTAAGAAAGATCATACCAATGATTTTATTTCATATTTTAAAGAAGTTTCTGCATACTAGAACAAGATAGATCAGAAAGGAGCAAATTAAATAAATATTTATCCTACGGCTTCAAATTCTCTGTAGGTATCAAAGTGTCTATCAGTAATCATGTGAAGGTGGGAAAAAATTAGGTGATGGATTTCACACAGGCTGCATTTGGTGTTAAAAACTGCCAGGTGTGTGTAGTATTTCTAGGTGCTTGTCATAAAAATTAGGATTGGTGTCTCAGCCTGTTTTCAAATATCTAAATATCTTACAGTAGCTAATTTTATTTTTATGCAATTGGTGTTTAAGGTTTCAGGAAATTTACACGCTTCCACTTCTGTGCCATAAACTGTTAAAGGATGGTTATGTAAAGAACTGTCTTGCTTTCTTTGTACTGCTTCTGTAGTTGTATCATTTAGATACTATGGCAGTAGTGATGATGGGCATTTTAGTTAGAAAATGTTAACTTCTTATGTTTGAGGTTTTCTTTGGCCTTGCTTGAAAACATGTAGACCCGTGTCCTGATTATTCTTTTTAGGCTGAACTGGAATACCACTATACCAATGCTAAACTGGAACGAGAAGTAGACAGCATTCATTGTAATTAAGGTTTATTAGAAACCCTGGAGTACATGAATGAGTTTTTTTGATTTAAAGAGAAGACAGAATACACTTTGGGAAAAAGCTATGCTTACTAAACTGCATCTCTAGATACTAGTAACTGTGCAGTTACAACATTGTAATATACTACTTACCTAGTTTTCCACACTATAATGAATGTGTAAGAAAGCCATGTGAATAAACTGGTACCGTACCTCATTGTTACACTTCACTTGTGTGTGTGTGTGTTTTGCCATCCTGTGGGGCAATTTTATTTTTATTTTTTTTTCCTAGAATGAATTCTTCCTTTATTTCCTGGACAGGAACAGTTATGGATTTTCTTACATGGATTTTTGTGTTTTCTACTAATTTTCATTTTCTGAACTGAAGTTGAACAAAGCTCCTGCTAGTGTTTTAAATTCAGCATTAACTCTCCTAGGAACCTGATCATTTCAGTTTCTACTGTCAGTGTCTGGAATTCCTAAAGATTCTAGCAACATGTTTTTTCTTTAGCTCCCTTTGTAGCACATGGTGTTAATTTAAGAGCAAAGACGTTAAAAATGGCCAGGAGTCTCAGTTTGCAGGCTGACAATGTGATCTCTTCATTTGTTGTCCTCTACTTGGACACCTTCCTTTATGGACAGTTGACTGTTACAGCAGTTTCTAAATGGAAGATGTTTTTGGAAAATCAAATTTTGTGCAGGGGAATCAATGCATTTGTGATAGCAGACATGAAGGAAGGTGAGGCTAACTGCTGACACCTTGACTACAGCATGGAGGATTGAGAAAGCATTTTGTAATAAGCACATGCTGTAGATGGAGGTGGAAAAGGATCAAGACATTCAGTACCAGGATAGGGAAGGAAAAATTTGAGAACTATTTTAGCACAGATAGATTTCTAGAAAATATAGTGGTTTTTAGTTTTTGAAAAATAGGTAGTAAAAACTAAGATTTCATGAAAACTCTAGAGGCACTGACTTCTGTACCTTAAACAGTTAGGAAGTGAGGACGGAAAGTGCACTTTTCATTCTTTTCCTTCTGTCTGTCCACTACCCATTCCTTTGCCCTTGCTTTCTCCCCTTTACTGCTTTTTTCCCCCTTCTTATACTTTGAGGCAAAAAACTGTGATAGAAGAAGACAGTGAAAGAAGAGTTTTAAAGCTCTCACTTTTTGTCTTCTTAAAATACCTACTCTAACAAGACTTTAAGTTTCTCTTTGAAATCTGAAATGAAATAAAAATTGCAGTATTTTCCTGTTTTTTAAATACCCAGCCTTTCTAGTCTAAAAGTTGAACAATGTCACATGAAGTTTAAATTTCCAGCCACTATTCTTGCTGTGATTTTTAGATTAAATTTTTCATACAGTGATTCTTTACAACAAAATTCTAGCTATTATAATCAAAAAATGAAGATATTTATTTCATATATATATAGCATATGTGTATTTAAAATAATACAGGGAATTGTTTATTAAAAAGAAATTACTCAAGTTTTTATACATGATGTGTTCAGTCTTCTGTAGATACTTACTGTTTTGTAATAACATGCTGCTTTCCAGAAAGGAAACAGGGCAGGGGAGAATGAAGTTTAAATGTGAAATATATTTTAGCTTCTCCAGAGCATATGTAAATAAACAGATAGAACATAAACAGATCTAGGTCTTTTATGGCTGCCGTTTGCAGTTAATTAGCTTTCTCTTCCTTAACAAACAAAGCAAATGGAGTCACACGACACTTGTTACCTTTTCTGTCACTCTAATAATAATTTATGTATTTAACTTATGCAGGTTCTTCAGTTGTTTTTAGTGCTAACCTTCCGACATTTCATGTAATGGAAGCAATAAGTAGAAGTTGCAAAACATTTGTGTTGCAAGAGAAAGCATGATTGACAGCTAAGGTCCTCTCTACAGAAAGAAAAAAAAAGCATGTGATAAAGCCTAAAGAATGTCCTAAATGTATAAACCTTAACACTTCAGGTTTCAGAAGTTAGCTTTGAAAAATTATTGTTACTTTGGGTTACTTTTAGTATGGAAACAGTTGTTTAAATATTACTTTGTAAACAAGGTTTGTTGGTTTTGATTTTTTTTTTAATTTTTAAAAAATTTTTGTCAGCAGTATCAGTAGTGGAAATTACAGAGAAAAGAAAATTTATTTTATACTCTGAAATAACATTTTACCCTGTTAGAAATAAACCAATGTCAAACTGTCAAATCCAAATAGGTAAAGTAGAAGACACAGGAAAAGAAACTAATATGCTAAAAACATACTGTTTTAATGTGAAATAATAGAAATAATATAGGGCTTGTGATTATACTTTGTGAGAGATGGTTATGAGCTACAATAATGTGTTTTTCTAAATTGAAGGCTTATCTCTAGTATCTGTCATATCAATTGGAAAGAGAAAGAAGATCCAGAAATAAAGGTGTTAATCTGGAAATTTGCAGTCTGTTCCTTGTACTAATTGCTAATTCTGTGTGTGTTGTACAGAATTAATTGTTTAGGCCTACGTATCTGAAGGTGTTCAGGAATCTAATTCCTTTTAGCTGATGCTTAGTCAGAGTTTCTAAGTGTTAGGGGATTTTTGTGATATTTTTTACTTCTTTTCTTCCCAAAAGTGTGAGTTTTTTTAAGATTCTAAGGTTTAGCACCCTGAATTTGTTGTGGAATTTAGAAGGAAATGACTAGGATTTAAGAGATGCCAGTCTTGACCTTTTTGGTTTTTTTAGTCCTTTTTATATGGAGTATTTTTCAATCAGATTGAAGAGCTTTTACCAGAGGAAAATAACATATTGGTATAAAGTTGACAATATCCTAATCAGCAGAGAAGAAATTAGGCTAAACTGAGGGGTAAAATTGTTTAGCATCTATCAGTCTCTAGAAAAATGTTTGGGAACTCAAGTATAAGTGTTCTTTTCTTAATTTTATCCATTTATTTCACAAAGATTGATTCTTACTGTTGTTTGTCAATGCAAGAATTTAAATTGCTAAAGTAATTTAAAAGGAGATTGGCTTTTAGTCACTACCAACCACTGTGTACAAACCGGTTCTTGCAGTTGTGTACCACCTACAAGCTTGCTGAGGTGCACTGTGTTCCGTCCTCTAGGTCATTAATGAAGACATTAAACAGTACTGTACCCAGTATTGATCCTTGCAACTAATGACTGCTGAACTTTGTGCCACTGGTGACAACCCTCTCTTGTTAAATTCCATTCAGAGCTATTTTGAAATGTGGGTTATCAGCAAATAGATGTTTCAGAACTTCAAAAATTTTAAAATGCATGCTTTCTAGTCCTAGGAAGTTGCTAGTGGGGCAGGCTCTCTCTTGGTCCTAAATGTTGCAGTTGTGTGCTAATATAAAAAGACTCACAGGACATACTCGAAGTTGTATGTGCCCTGGTTCACTGACTGGTTCATAGCATGACAGTCATTGCTGTCAAATTCTTACTACGTGTTGGGCTGATTATAATCTTAATTTCTGCTTGTTTTTCAAATCTCATACTTTAGCACTATATTTTTCTTCTAATAATGGCTATGTTCCTGATGACACAATAATACCAGGTTTCAGGTGTACTCCAAAGTAACTGCATTGTGGTTTTGAGTGTGACACAAGGGGAGGATACTAAATCTTTTGGGGTTTTTGACACACAAGATTGTAATTATTCAAATCCATTTTTAAAACAGATTAGACACAATCATTTCATTGGGCTTTCATCAGTAGTAGTATTCTTTCCTTTGCTTTTGTTATTAATTTATTAGCTAATTTTGTAATTTACTAAAAATGATTAAATTACATAAATCCTGCTTGACTTTGCTTATTTCTTATTTTAAAGCTCTCTCTACAGCATGTGGCAAAAAAAATTGCAAATAAAAATGTGTTTTAACTTTGTAAACAATCACTCAATGAATTGCCGCTAGTGACCCAAAATCCTATAAACCTGACGAGAGAATCACCTCTTAAGTGATTATGTTTTATTGATGTTTTATTGTACTTTTGTGAAGACCGCTTCATGTTCTCTAGTCCAGCAGGCATGTTGCAGAGGATATATTGCTACTTGTCCTGTTTCAGAGTCTATGTTTACTGTTTGTTGTTAGTTATTACCTTCTCCTTCCATTTTGTCAGTCTGGTTTCTGGATCTCATAAAATAGGGCTTCAAATAATGTGCTTCTTATCCTAAACTAAGATAAACCAGAAATTTTTAATAATTTGATTATCATGAAGATACATCAATCTTCATGCAAAAGTTAGACAGTAACTTTTAAGACTAAAATGATAAAGTGCTAATATATTGTGACTTTGATGTAATATATTAACTCCTGAATGTACTCTTATCTGACATTTATGGCAGAGTATGCTAACAGTAACAGTTTAATTTATGACAGCTTGCTAAAGGAAGTATACCCTTATTTGCTTGAGGTCACATTCTACTTTTGCACTTTGTATACTACTTGTATACATGCTTTCTGTTAAAATCATCCTTGTCTTCAGTGCTATCTCTTGGGATTGTCTTGTTTATTGGTTTGTTGTTGGGTTTTTTCTCTTTTTCTTGCTTAGATATATCTAGAAACTTGTTAGCATTTGTTGGAAAATTCATAAAAACCGAAAACAATAAAATCCATCTTCTTGTTAACCTATGCAGCTTATCTGTATAAGACGATCTAAAACAAGGCAAGGCAAGAAACATTTATGTAAAAAAAAAAAGGGAAAAAAATGGACTGTACTTTTCAAATCAATTTGTTTCAGTATCTGCAACGCAGAGGAAGTTTTTCTAAGACAGACTGAAATTTTTGCAAATATTAATATGCCCCCTAAAAACTACTATAGTTTTATCTCACTCCTCCTTTTTGCCCCTGGGAGCTACCGTGATTCATTTTAAAAGGTGCAGTGTCGTGGTTTGACCCCACTTGGGAACTGAGCACTATGAAGCCTTGCTTGCTCCCCTCCCCCAAGTACTGCCTTCCCCGCACACACAAGCACTGCGAGGGAGTAAAGCTAAACTATATCGGTTAAGGTAAAAAC